>RCUC01118662.1:0-82582 GCA_003697995.1 Taxidea taxus jeffersonii
CTTATTTCGCTAAGCATAATACCCTCTAGTTCCATCCATGTTGTCGCAAATGGTAAGATTTCATATTTTAAATTGAATTCCATATTTCAGAGATTTACCTGGCAGAGGTCCTCTTTCTTAGCTAATAGTCTCAGGTTCACTTTTTCAGTTGTTGTGCCTTTGTGAGGTATTAATCTGTAGAACTCAGTCATCATTTTTTGTAGTTTTTCTTCTGTTTCTCCATTTTTCAATGCAGCCTTTATTAGAAGGAGAACTCCCTCTGCCTTGCTCACCTTTAAATGGAGGACAATATGTGCTTCTTAAAGTTGAATCTTGACCACCAGAGAGAAGGTGAAGGAACGTGCACAAAAACATCTAAAATGGTTGTTAGCTATGTCACAACTATTAGTTTTCTACTGGACACCAGCCATAAAACAGGTGCCATGTTTACAGGAGATGTATATCAGTTGTGACGATGATCCCATAAGAAATCTTCCAAAACCAGGCTCAGCTTAACTAGAGGAAAAAACCAGAGCCTTAAATATCTATATTGTATATCTATATCTACATCTACATCCTTATCTATATCTATAACTGCATCATCTCTTTCTATATCCACGAGAGAGGAATACTAATGCAACCACAGGAGACTTGCTTTTCACACAAGAAGTTTAGAAAGATGTCGGAGTCACACTAGGAACAAAATCCAGCAGAACATGTTTCTAATTATACAAGTACCATTTGGACTTTGCCCCAGAAAACCTTTTTCTCCCTGAAATAAATTAGTTTAGTTCTACAGAGGAAAACTATTATTTTACTATGACAATGCAGTTGCACAAGTTGTACCATTGAGAATATTTTCTTTCATTTGCTTTTTCAATCATATAAAATCATATAAAATTAAATTTAGAGCATTTTTCTGGAGAACTGGGAGCATCCCTGCCTTTCCCTAAAATGGTCACAATTTACAAGACTGGAAAGCAGTGGCTCTGAAGTGGACGAAGGTCTGAGTGTCTAAGGACCAAGAGCAACACTGTCCCTCAGGCCTGCTAAACACCTTAAAACCTAAAAGGAGCAGGTCTCCTAATGAGACAGCACCAAAAAGCGAAGCTTGGAGCAGCTCTTGGGTCTGATATGTTATATAGATAAGAACATCTAGTTTTCTTCGAAGGTTGTTTTCCCCTCAGTGCTCTCAGTGTTCCCTTTTTCCAAGGTAAGAAAATGCACATCAGGAATGAATCCAGAAACAGCTGGACCAGCGCCAAACATACATAGTATTATTTAAGCTAGTAAACCAGAAAGCAGAAATTGTCATGATTGAGGTTCTCCTTCAAGGGCACACGTGACTCACGTCATTGAGACTAATCCTGTTCACAGGCTTGAGAAGCATGTGCTCCAGGTGGCCAAGAGCTTCCGCCCAAACCATTTCCACCAAATCACTCACTTCTTTGCTCAGAGTGCTTGAATTTATTACCTCTTCCAAAAGCAACTGCAACAATAAAGTAAAAAAAAAAACCAAAAACCCCACCAACAAAAGGTTTCATTAGTGGGTTGATTTAAAACAGAGATGAGAGAAGAAATCATCACAGCCAAGGAGTCATAGGCAGCCAAATGACTGATAATTCTGTGTGCCTCCACTTCCTTCCTACACTCTATTATTTCCCCTTTCTATCTTTTACTCCCACTTTTTGTTTCCTTTTGCCTTTTCCTTCATTCTGTAAGCTTTAGTCCTGCCAGTGACATCAAAGTTTAAGTGCATTAAGGGTTAAGGACCCCTGACTCTTGGCCTAGATTATAATGAAGTTTTTTGAAAGCCATGGAGGTTTGTTGCTGAAGCAAGCAAGAAGTTTTGTGGTTCATTCTAGAACTCACTCCTTACCTGGCTTCCACACTTGTCTATGAGTTTATTTTTCTTGTTCTTAACTCTGACTCCTTTCTCTAACCAGCTTTTATTTGTTGTAAAGAAAATGTTTCTATTAAAAATATTCAATCACTCATACAAAATAGCATATAGAAATCAATCTTACTGCTTTCAGTTTTTCAGATGCTAACTGGGTTGCTTCGGGTGTAAAATGTTCTCTTAGCAGAAATCCTTGTTTCTTCAGCTCTTCAATGTAATTTTCATAGTATTCACTTGCATCTGCAGAGGTTTTCTTTACAGAGAACTTTCTAGTCTGTGAATTATAGTGTGGAGCAAAATGTTAGGATGTGAGGATACAGTCACTTATTTTTTTTTTTAAAGATTTTATTTATTTGATAGACAGAGATCACAAGTAGGCAGAGAGGCAGAGAGAGAGAGGAGGAAGCAGGCTGTCCGCAGAGCAGAAAGCCCGATGCGGGGCTCGATCCCACGACCCTGGGACCATGACCCAAGCCAAAGGCAGTGGCTTTAACCCACTGAGCCACTCAGGCGCCCTGATACAGTCACTTATTAACCTATGATCTTTATTGAACACCTCCTATGCATCATGGGAAAACAGAACGTAAATAAGGCATTGGATCCCCACCATGAAGGCTTAATTAGTTTTTTCAAAGAATTATTTAAATTTTCAATTCTTCACAAAACTGCCTAACACCTGAAAGTAAAGGGAGAAAAGCCTGAGCAGGCACAACAGGCAGAAGGGATGCATATGATTCATGGGAGAGTCACTCAAACATCTGTTCGGAGACTACATACTCTTACTTTACATACTAGTCTAATGAGCTTTGAAGTCTGCCATTCAAGCTTTTTGGAAATGAGCAAAATAAATCAGGAAATGAGCAAAATAAATCACAGAAAAGAAAAAATACCTCAGAAATTAGGTATGGGGGCGCCTGAGTGGCTCAGTTGGTTAAGCGGCTGCCTTCGGCTCGGGTCATGATCCCAGGGTTCTGGGATTGAGCCCTGCATCGGGCTCCCTGCTCAGCAGGGAGTCTGCTTCTCCCTCTCCCTCTGCTGCTCTGCCTACTTGTACTCTCTATCTCTCTCTGTCAAATAAATAAATACAATCTTTAAAAAAAAAAAAAGAAATGAGGTACTGTTAGGGAAAGCACACAGTCAAAATGAAATGATAGCTACCAGCAAGGAGAAAGCAGGAAAGCTCTTGGTCATGCAAATAATGTAAAGGCATGGAGCAAGGTGTCTTCTAGATAGGCATAAACTGCCTGCTTCCTTCCAACCTGCCCATGGATGTGGCATTTGTCAGCTTTTCCTGGGAATCCTTGCTCCTGTAGTGAGCGGTTGTCCCAAACTTATTAACTTCAGAGAACGTGGAAGTCTAGTACCAGCTGGGGCCTGTGGGTGTTGCCTAAGCCCCTGGCTCTGGAGTGTGTGCCCCCAGCGGCAGAGGGAGACCACCCATGACACCATAAACCACTCTCCTGAATTTGTGGCTATAGGGTGTCTCCAAAACATGGAGAAAAGAAACATATCATGTTTGAGTTACTCCATTTAAGAAGACAGAGTTTAACCTAATTTTGGAATATTTCCACAAAATGTTTTTGTATGAGAGACAGGCAAGTTAGAAAAGTCTCTTCTGAAGAACAGCTCTTTCAGTATTGGTTAAGCGAGGATAATTTCTATCAAAGTGAACAGACTCATCCGAGGAGCCCTCTACTTGCATTCTCAGACTCAGGCTTGCCAAGGGAGGAAGGCACCCAGGAAGAGCTCTTGGGATAGTAAGGAGGAGGGGACGCTGGCCTATTCAGCCTTATCATTTTCTTTTTCAGTAAAGAAAAACAATTATAACATGTTCTATCATGGTTTTCAACTTGATGTTTCTTTACTTTTTACCCATACAACTAAACCCTCCACAAAATACAGCACACATTTTTGGGTAAAAGGTTAACAAAAGCCTTTCTCCTACTTAGACATATTTGAATGGATTGGCTTTTTTTATCTATTCCCATGGAAACTTGAAGTGGCAAAATTGCTTGGGTAATAGTCACTTCTCATGAATAAATTACATCAGGACTGGGAGCTCAATGAATGAACCCTAAACGGTGGGTGGGAAACCTGACCCTTGGACTTCCCTGAGAGCAGCGACTAAGTGACGGGCACCTCCCTTAAAGACATCTTGAACTTAGGCCCATGTCATGACAGGTATGGGCTACTGTGGGTGGGCTTCTAAGTCAGGTAGATCCCATACTGACCTTAAGTGAGTCTCCCTCCTGGCACCAGGGCTGACACCTCCAGAGGGGGCAAAGCCAGAAGCATTCAGAGCCTGACTGCAATGCTGTGAGGACCACTCCCACTGAGGTGAGCCTGTGTGCCCTGAGGGTGCTGTGTTTCCTGCCTATAAATCTGTCTAGACAGAAAACACCCTGATAGTGTAGCAGCATTTGCTTTGAATTTTAGGTGTTAATTCTGAATTTATTTTTGTTTCATAATTGTTTCAGGTTGGAACCATGCCCTTGATTTGACTGTGACCTAATATAAAGGTCTTGGCCTCTGCAAAGCTTTCCTTGTTGTTTCTGAGCACATACTTTCTACCACATTTTAGTATCAATTCTGTCCCAGTGGATTATAATCATGAATGTGTAGTTTCATTCCTGGCAGTGATCTCTGAGGGGCAGGGTTTGAAGTAATTTTTATCTTTGGCCCCCAGTAGATTGGTTGTTATGTAGTAGGTACTTAACTAAGTGTGTGAATGGATTGCTTTTAGCAGAGTATACATTAGTAAAATTGCCATAAGTCATTCAGCACAGGAGCAGGAGTCCTACACGCCCTGCACCCAGTGACTATTTCCCTCTGACAAGGAAGAACCCTGTACTGTTCTAGTCCTGCTAGAGCCCTGCTCTCACCTTCCTCCCCTCACCTGCCATATTCCAACGGAGAACATTTTTCTACCTTTCAAAATTATTTATCAGGTAAAAAGGTTAACAGATTGGCTGGTTCATTGATCAATGTTATGGAAAGTAGGTATGAACAGAGCAGATAAACAAACACACAGGAATCAACATAAAGATCATTACCTTGTGGTGCCTGGGAGACACAGTTGGTTACAGGCCTAACTCTTGGTTTTGGCTCAGGTCATGATCTCAGGGTTGTGAGATCCAGCTCTGCATTAGGCTCTGTGCTCAGTGCAGAGTCTAGTTAAGACTCTCTCTCCCTCTTTCCCTGCCCCTGACGCTTTCTCTCTCAAATCAATCAATAAATCTTAAAAAAAACAACAACAAAAAAGATCATTACCTTGAGGCCATTGGCCAAGAGGAAGTGTGCAGATATGAGAAACGCAGGATCCCTGGGGTCCTGGGAGCTCTGTAGCTCTACCACTGTCACCTCCTTTCCTCCCTCTGCCCCGATCTGGAAAAGAGGTTGTTCTTTCAGAAGCTGCATCCATTCAATAACAAACCACACACACCATTTAAAAATTCTGATTATAAAACTAATACCAGTCATTTGGAGATATAATTTGGAAAATACGGAAAGTATGAAGAAAAATAAAATAAAAATTACCTGAAATCATACTATAGATACTGAATCTGAAGAAACAGGAAGATAGAATGCAGGGGGAGGGGCCAGCTCTCGGCAAGCAGCGGAGCAATGGAGCACAAAATCGGAACTTTTTTTTTTTTTTTTTTTTGGTCAGAGAGAGAGAGAGCAAGCACAGGCAGACAGAGTGGTAGGCAGAGGCAGAGGGAGAAGCAGGCTCCCTGCCAAGCAAGGAGCCCGATGTGGGACTCGATCCCAGGATGCTGGGATCATGACCTGAGCTGAAGGCAGCCGCTTAACCAACTGAGCCACCCAGGCGTCCCCAAAATTGGAACTTTTAATGGTCTGCTCCAATGAGGGACATCACTCCAGAGGCTAAGCCGCGGTGGAGCCCTCACGACAGTGTGGTCTCAGGTCACGTGGGGTCACAGAAGGATCGGGGGTGTCTGAGTGTAGCAGAGCTCGCAGGTATTAGAGCGGGGAAGCCAGCTACAGAGATGGAGCCAAAGAGTGAGCTCTCACCTCAGAGTTACCTTAAACTGTGATGTGGCACAGTCAGACCACTGCTCTTTGAGCTAGGAGCCCAAAAGTGGCAAATATGGGGAGACACCCCTGGAAGAGCAGAGCGGCAGAAACCTGCTGGGTTTGGAGACCAAACGGGGCTGTGTGCCAGAGACAGAAACACTTGGTCACAGGCTGGGTAAGCTTGGAGAACAGCTGGAGACCAGGGAGATGGGAGTGACTGAGTGCTTTCTTCTGAGGGCACACTAAGGAGTGGGGCCCTGAGCTCTCAGCTCCTCTGGGAGACTGGGAGGCCTCCATGTTCATTCCTCTCCTCCAGAACTCTATGGAAAGTGATCAGGGAACAAAAAATCCCGAGAGGGAAACCAAGCAGATTACTTACCCCAGCCCCTGGCAAGGGTGGCACAATTCTACCTCGGACAAAGACACTTGAGAATGACTACAACAGGCCCCTCCCTCTGAAGATCAGCAAGAACATCCAGCCAAGAGCGAGCTCACTGATCAAGGTGAACAGCAGAATTACAGAGGAAGGGAAAGCAAAGCATAGAATTCATGGCTTTCTCCCCATTAGTCTTACAAAGTTAATTAAATTTCTTTAATTTTATATTCTTCTTCTTCTAATTTCTTTAACTTTTACTCTTTCCTCTTTTAATGTTTTAAAACTAGTTTATCTGGGACGCCTGGGTGGCTCAGTTGGTTAAGCAGCTGCCTTCAGCTCAGGTCATGATCCCAGCGTCCTGGGATCGAGTCCCATATCGGGCTCCTTGCTTGGTGGGGAGCCTGCTTCTCCCTCTCCCTCTGCCTCTGCCTACCACTCTGTCTGCCTGTGTTCCCTCTCTCTCTCTCTCTCTCTCTAACAAATAAATAAATAAATAAATAAAAAACCACAACAAAAAACAAAACAAAACTAGTTTATCTTAACACTTTCTTTAAAAAAGATCTTTTTCAACCTTCATTATTATGATCATATTTTATCCTTCATTATACCTAACTTTGTCTTTTGTATACATATAGGGTTTTTTCTTCTAAAAAATTTTGGAATACTTCTTCTAATAGATCAATATACACCCTAAATCTAGCATAGGGCTTTGTTCTAGTCTCCAGCCTGAGCAAATTCTCTCCAGGTTCTTTTTCTTTCTTTTCCCAACTAACTTATCAACTCCTTTTTAAGGATTTTTTAAAAATCTTCATCTTTACAGTCATATTCCATCCCTTCATTGTGTTTACTCTTATTTTTGTATATATATGTAAGTTTTTCTATCTTTAAAATTTGGGGAGGTAGTTTCTTCTAAGAAACCAAAATACACCCCAAATCAAGTGGGTGGCTCTGTTAAATTCACCAGTCTAATATATATATATGTATATATGTACATATATATATTTTTTTAACTTCTTTGTACCCCCTCTCTTCTCCCCACGATTTGGGGCCTCTTCTGATTTGGATAACATGCACATTGTTCTGGGGTCTTTCCCACCCTTTTACTATTTTATTCTCTCCTCCATATATTCTTATTTGGATAAAATGACAAGGCGGTAAACTCACCACAAAAAAACAAGAGGCAGTACCGAAGGCTAGGGACCTAATCAGTACAGACATTGGTAGTATGTCAGATCTAGAGTTCAGAATGATGATTCTCAAGGTGCTATCTGGGCTAGAAAAAAGCATGGAAGATATTAGAGAAACCCTCTTTGGAGAAATAAAAGCCCTTTCTGGAGAAATAAAAGAACTAAAATCTAACCAAGCTGAAATAAAAGCTATTAATGAGGCGCAATCGAAAATGGAGGCTCTTACTGCTAGGATAAATGAGGCAGAAGAGAGAATTAGTGATATAGAAGACCAAATGATGGAGAATAAATAAGCTGAGCAAAAGAGACAAACAACTACTGGACCACAAGGGGAGAATTCGAGAGATAAGCAATACCATAAGATGAAACAATATTAGAATAATTGGGATTCCAGAAGAAGAAGAAAGAAAGAGGGGGGCAGAAGGTATATTGAAGCGAATTATTGTAGAGAATTTCCCTAGTATGGCAAAGGGAACAAGCACCAAAATCTAGGAGGCACAGAGAATCCCCCTCAAAATCAGTAAGAATAGCTCCACACTCCATCATCTAATACTAAAACGTACAAGTCTTAGTAACAAAGAGAAAAACCTGAAACCAGCCCGGGACAAGAAGTCTGTAACATACAATGGTAAAAATATTAGATTGGCAGCAGACTTATCCACAGAGACCTGGCAGGCCAGAAAGAACTGGCATGATATATTCAGAGCACTAAATGAGAAAAACATGCAGCCAAGAATACTATATCCAGCTAGACTATCACTGAAAATAGAGGGAGAGATAAAAAGCTTCCAGGACAAACAAAAACTAAAAGAATTTGTAAACACCAAACCAGCTCTACAGGAAATACTGAAAGGGGTCCTCTAAGCAAAGAGAGAACCTAAAAGTAGTAGCCAGAGGAACAGAGACAATATATAGTTAACAGTCACCTTACAGGCAATACAATGGCACTAAATTAATATCTCTCAATAGTTACCCTGAATGTAAATGGGCTAAATGCCCCAATCAAAAGACACAGGGTTTCAGAATGGATAAAAAAACAAAACCCAACAATATGCTGCCTACAAGAAACTCATTTTAGATCCAACGACACCTCCAAATTTAAAGTGAGGAGGTGGAAAACAATTTACCATGTTAATGGACATCAAAAGAAAGCTGGGGTGGCAATCCTTATATAAGATAAATTAGATTTTAAGCCAAAGACTATAATGAGAAATGAGGAAGGACACTATATCATACTCAAAGGGTCTGTCCAAGAAGAAGAGCTAACAATTTAAAATACCTATACCCCTAACATGGGAGCAGCCAACTATATAAACAAAACCAAAGAAACACATCGACAATAATACAATGATAGTAGGTGACTTTAACACCCCCCTCACTGAAATGGACAGATCATCCAAGCAAAAGATCAACAAAGAAAGAAAGCCCTTAAATGACACACTGGACCCTTAAATGGACATCACAGATATATTCAGAACATTCCATCCCAAAGCAACAGAATACACATTCTTCTCTAGTACACATGGAACATTCTCCAGAATAGATCACATCCTGGGTCATAAATCAGGTCTCAACCGGTATCAAAAGATTGGGATCATTCCCTGCATATTTTCAGACCACAATGCTCTGAAGCTAGAACTCAATCACAAGAGGAAATTTGGAAAGAGCCCAAATACATGGAGACTCAACAGCATCCTTCTAAAGAATGAATGGGTCAACCAGGAAATTAAAGAAGAATTGAAAAAAACCATGGAAACAAATGATAATGAAAACACAACGGTCCAAAATCTGTGGGACACAGCAAAGGCAGTCCTGAGAGGAAAATATATAGCGATACAAGCCTTTCTTAAGAAACAAGAAAGGTGGGACGCCTGGGTGGCTCAGTTGGTAAAGCAGCTGCCTTCGGCTCAGGTCATGATCCCAGCGTCCTGGGATCGAGTCCCACATCGGGCTCCTTGCTTGGCAGGGAGCCTGCTTCTCCCTCTGCCTCTGCCTGCCACTCAGTCTGCCTGTGCTCGCTTGCTCTCTCTAACAAATAAATAAATAAAATCTTAAAAAAAAAAAAAAAAAGAAACAAGAAAGGTCTCAAATACACAACCTAACCCTACAACTAAAGGAGCTGGAGAAAGAACAACAAAGAAAGCCTAAACCTAGCAAGAGAAGAGAAATAATAAAGATCAGAGCAGAAACCAATGAAATAGAAACCAAACCAAAACAAACCAAAAAACAGTAGAACAAATCAACAAAACTATGAGCTCATTCTTTGAATGAATTAATAAGACTGATAAACCTCTGGCCAGACTTATCAAAAAGAAAAAAGACCAAAATTAATAAAATCATGAATGAAAGAGGAGAGATCACGACCAACACCACAGAAATACAAACAATTATAAGAACATATTAGAAGCAACAATACACCAGCAAATTTGACAATCTGGACGAAATGGATCCATTGCTAAAGACATATAAACTACCAAAACAAAACCAGGAAGAAACAGAAAACCTGAACAACCCATAACCAGTAAGGAGATTGAAGCAGTCATCAAAAACCTCTCAACAAACAAGAGCCCAGGGCCAGACAGCTTCCCAGGGGTATTGGACCAAACATTTAAAGAAGAATTAACACCTATTCTCCTGAAACTGTTCCAAAGAATAGAAATGGAAGGAAAACTTTCAAACTCATTTTATGAGGCCAGCATTACCTTGATCCCATAACCAGACATAGACCCCATCAAAAAAGAGAATTACAGATCAATATCCTTGATGAACACAGATGGGAATATTCTCACCAAAATATCAGCCAATAGGATCCAACAGTACATTAAAAAGATTATTCAGCACAACCAAGTGAGATTTATTCCATGGCTGCAAGGTTGGTTCAATATCCATAAACCAATCAATGTAATACAATACATCAATAAAAGAAAGAACAAGAACCATGAGATACTCTCAATAGATGATGAAAAAGCATTTGACAAAGTACAGCATCCATTCTTGATCAAAACTCTTCAAAGTATAGGGATCGAGGGGCGCCTAGGTGGCTCAGTGGGTTAAAGCCTCTGCCTTCAGCTCAGGTCGTGATCTCAGGGTTCTGGGATCGAGCCCCACATCGGGCTCTCTGCTCAGCGGGGAGCCTGCTTCCTCCTCTCTCTCTCTGCCTGCTTCTCTGCCTACTTGTGATCTCTCTGTGTCAAATAAATAAATAAATCTTAAAAAAAAAGAAAGTATAGGGATCGAGAGTACATACCTCAATATCATCAAAGCCATCTATGAAAAACCCACTGCAAATATCATTCTCAATGGAGAAAAACTGAGAGCTTTTCTGCTAAGGTCAAGAACATGGCAGGGATATCCATTATCACCACTGCTATTCAACATAGTACTAGAAGTCCTAGCCTCGGCAATCAGACAACAAAAAGAAATTAAAGGCATCCACATTGGCAAAGAAGACGTCAAACTCTTACTCTTTGCAGATGATATGACACTTTATGTGGAAAACCCAAAAGACTCCACTCCAAGTCTGCTAGAATTTGTACAGGAATTCAGTAAAGTGTCAGGATATAAAATCAATGTGCAGAATCAGTTGCATTTCTATACACCAACAACAAGACAGAAGAAAGAGAAATAAAGGAGTCAATCCCATTTACAATTGCACCCAAAATCATAAGATACCTAGGAATAAACCTAACCAAAGAGGCAAAGAATCTGTACTCAGCAAACTATAAAGTACTCATGAAAGAAACTGAGGAAGACACAAAGAAATAGAAAAACATTCCATGCTCCTGGATTGGAAGAACAAATATTGTGAAAATGTCTATGCTACCTAAAGCAATCTACACATTTAATGCAATCCCTATCAAAATCCCATCCATTTTTTTCAACGAAATGGAACAAATAATCCTAAAATTTATGTGTAACCAGAAAAGACCTCAAATAGCCAGAGGAATGTTGAAGAAGAAAGTCAGCATTGGTGGCATCACAATTCCAGACTTCAAGCTCTATTACAAAGCTGTCGTCCTCAAGACAGTATGGTACTGGCACAAAAACAGACACATAGATCACTGGAACAGAATAGAGAGCCCAGAAATAGACCCTCAACTCTATGGTCAACTGATCGACAAAGCAGGAAAGAATGTCCAATGGAAAAAAGAGAGTCTCTACAACAAAATGGTGTTGGGAAAATTGGACAGCCACATGTAGAAAAATGAAACTGGACCATTTCCTTACACCACACCCAAAAACAGAACCAAAATGGATGAAGGACCTCAATGTGAGACAGGAATCTATCAAAATCCTTAAGGAGAACACAGGCAGCAACCTCTTCGACCTCAACTGCAGCAACTTCTTCCTAGGAATAATGCCAAAGGCAAGGGAAGCAAAGGAAGAAATGAACTATTGGGACTTCATCAAGATCAAAAGCTTTTGCACAACAAAGGAAACAGTCAACAAAACCAAAAGACAACTGACAGAATGGGAGAAGATATCTGCAAACGACATATCAGATAAAGGGCTAGTATCCAAAATCTATAAAGAGCTGAGCAAACTCAACACCCAAAGAACAAATAATCCAATCAAGAAATGGGCAGAAGACATGAACAGACATTTCTGCAAAGAAGACATCCAGATGGCCAACAGACACATGAAAAAGTGCTCCACTCACTCGGCCTCAGGGAAATACAAATCAAAACCACAATGAGATACCACCTCACACCAGTCAGAATGGTGAAAATTAACAAGCCAGGACACAACAGATGCTGGCGAGAATGCAGAGAAAGGGGAACCCTCCTACACTGCTGGTGGGAATGCAGGCTGGTGCAACTACTCTGGAAAACAGCATGGAGGTTCCTCAAAAAGTTGAAAATAGAGCTACCCTATGACCCAACAAATCGTACCACTGGGTATTTACCCCAAAGATACCCGAAGGGGCACATGTATCTGAATGTTTATAGTAGCAATGTCCACAACAGCCAAACTATGGAAGGAACCTAGATGTCCATCAACAGATGAATGGATAAAGATGTGGTGAATATATATAATTGAATACTATGCAGCCATCAAAAGAAATGAAATCTTGCCATTTCATTGTAATGACGTGGATGGAACTAGAGGGTATTATGCTGAGCGAAATAAGTCAATCAGAGAAAGACAATTACCATATGATCTCCCTAATATGAGGAATTTAAGAGGCAATGTAGGGGGTTTGGGGGATAGCGTAGGAAAAAATGAACAAGATGGGATTGGGAGGGAGACAAACCATAACAGACTCTTAATATCACAAAACAAACTAAGCGCTCTGGGGGTAGGAAGACGGTGGCTGTGTTATGGACATTGGGGAGGGTATGTGCTATGGTGAGTGCTGTGAAGTTTGTAAACCTGGCGATTCACAGACCTGTACCCATAGGGCTAATAATACATTATATGTTAATAAAAAATTTTAAAAAACTATATATATAGTTTATAGCTATATCTGTATAGGTATAAACTATACCACTTTTTATATTTTCTTTATCACAGAGGATATGTTATTTTCAAGTTATATTTTATTAAAATATCTAAAATATGTAAATCAGCATCATTTTGAATGTAGGGTTTTCACTTATATGATACTGTAGAAATAATTTCCTCTTTTTCTTTTTCCTTTTTTATTTTTTTTCCTCTTTTACTTTTTAATGAATAGTCATGGAAATTCAACATAATGTAAATACTTGGTTTCAAGTCTACTCTTAAGAATACAAGAGCGGTGGGGACGCCTGGGTGGCTCAGTTGGTTAAGCAGCTGCCTTCGGCTCAGGTCATGATCCCAGCGTCCTGGGATCGAGTCCCACATCGGGCTCCCTGCTTGGCAGGGAGTCTGCTTCTCCCTCTGCCTGCCTCTCTATCTGCCTGTGCTCGTTTGCTCTCTCTCCCTCTCTCTCTGACAAATAAATAAACAAAATCTTAAAAAAAAAAAATACAAGAGCGGTGCCTGGGTGGCTCAGTCATTAAGCAGCTGCCTTCGGCTCAGGTCATGATCCTGAGTTCCTGGGATCGAGCTCCACGTCGGGCTCCCTGCTCAGTGGAAAACCTGCTTTTCCCTCTCCCACTTCCCCTGCTTCTGTTGCCTCTCACTGTCTCTCTCTCTGTCAAATAAATAAATAAAATCTTAAGAAAAAAAGTACAAGAAACTGTTAACAAACAGGGAGGAGATCTTTACTTTTAAAGTTATGTTAATATTTTGTATTATTTATATTTTTATTATGAGCATGTATTACTTTTATAATAAAAACACTAAAAAGTTAAATATTAAAATTTAAATATAAAATACAAATTAGACTCTTACTTTTTCCAAGGTGTTATATTTTGCAACTTCAAAGTCTTGTGGAAAATGAGGAATTTCAACAGTCTCTTTATGAAACCTGAAATATGTTTAATAAAATTTTAACATTAAAATGGAATTTTAGATTAAAAAGAATTTTCATAAAATTTTTCTTATATATCCCCTAATTACATACAAAATACATGTTAAGTCCCTAATCTCTCCTCAGATACTCTGAAAATGGTTAAAAAGTCTTATGTTATGGGTTGGATTCCTCCTTTGGATAATTCTAGAGCTCTGATGCCAAATACTGAAGGTCTGCATTGGAAGGTGGGGTGGCATGAATCAGAAGTGGAGGCATAAGAGAAGCAGGCCAGTGCACTGGAGAAAGCACCAGTCCTAGCAGTGGCAGGTGACCTGTGCTCTCTTGGGTTCTGACCCTTAAGAAGCTGTGTCACTCAGGCAGGGTCACACCAGAGACTCTCTGTACTACAGTCAACCCCCACCCTCTTAAAAATAAAGGCATCAGATTTCTCAAGGTCTGTACTTTTATTTTTGATATTTGTTCTGTCTTTTAACAGTACTATTAACAAATAAAATAAGACTCAATGTGATGCTTAATTGGTACTACAGTTGTGGGTATGCTTTACAAAGCTATATATAACTGTAGGTTTGGGGCGCCTGGGTGGCTCATTTGTTAAGCGTCTACCTTCACTCAGGTCATGATCCCAGGGTCCTGGGATAGTCTGAGTTGGGCTCCCTGCTGAGGTGGGGGTGGGGGGACATGTTTCTCCCTCTCGCACTCCCCCTGCTTGTATTCCCTCTCTCACTGTCTCTCTCTGTTAAATAAAGAAGCAAAACTAAAAAAAACAACAACAACAAACAAACAAACAAAACTGTAGCCTCATATACTCTATTTGCAGAAGGTTGTCACTATTTCTATTTTTTGACATATTAGGTAGGGAGTAAGGAACAGTCTCAATTCTAAAGGCTTCTTGGTAAGCCTTTAGAGGGTAAGCAGACTGCCCAGATCTCATCTCCAGTGCATTTTCTTTTTTAAAATCAATCTAATAATTATGTCCACTCTTATATAATACTAAGATAGAAATAATTATCACTATACTAGTTGAAGTAAAAAATCTTAAGTAGGGGCCCCTGGGTGGCTCAGTGGGTTAAAGCCTTTGCCTTCGGCTCAGATCATGATCCCAGGGTCCTGGGATTGAGCCCCGCATTGAGCTCTCTGCTCAGCAGGAAGCCTGCTTCCCTTCCTCTCTGCCTGCCTCTCTGTCTACTTGTAATCTCTGTCTGTCAAATAAATAAATAGAATCTTTAAAAAAAAGTCTTAAATAAACAAAAGCCTAGAATTAGAGAAGATAAATGAAAATACTAAAAAAACATGAGGTATTAATAGCATTTTAAAACTGTTTGAGCATCTTTCTGCAGTTCAGGTCGTGATTTCAAGAGTCATCAGATCAAGCCTGCATTGGAACCCCCTTATTGCTTATCAGAGAGTCTGTTTGTCCTTCACTCTCTCCCTCTGCTCCTCCTTCCTGCTCGCTCTCTCTCAAATAAATAAATAAATAAATAAATAGACTCCTAAAAAACAAAACAAAACCAAACCTGTGCTTGAGGTTTGCAAAGCATTTTGCAAACTGAGTCTTAATGATCAGAAGTAGATTACTCTGGGGACACCAGTGTGACTCAGTCAGTTAAGCATCTGTCATCAGCTCAGGTCAGGATCCCAGTGTCCTGGAAATCCTGCATCAGGTTCCTTGTTCAGTGGGGAGCCTGATTCTGCCTCTGTCTGCTGCTCCCCCTGCTTATGTGCGTGCTCTCTCTCTCTCACAAATAAATAAATAAAATTAAAAAAAATTTTTTGAGATAAAAGTAGATTACTCTGTGAATTCCAAAATGTTTTCCTTCTCCATGGAGTTGTCTAGGGACGGATCATCTGCTGTCACTTCTAAGACAAAAACAAAAACACTTGTTTACTACTTGAAGATTTATTAAAATTATTAACAATAAATCCTGGAATTTTTAAGATTCTTGAATATAGGTCATACTTAACACGCTATTCTTTTTTTTTTTTAAGATGTTCTTAAAGTAACTATAGTAATTGGTAATATAATGATAGTACAAATGGGACAAAAAGAAGGTAGATTAAAATAAAAGAGTGAGAATATATCATGATTTTATTTTAATAGACATGTGAGGAGAATTCTAATATCTGTATTATTTGAAACTAATTGATGGATATACAATTTCAAATGATATTTTTCTTTTCTGAAGATTATGGTGAATATAGTTATGAAATGCATTTCTAGTATGCTGCAGGGTCAGAATGAGTTCCCCAGTGCCATCATGTCACAAATGAAGGACCTGAGGGTGTTTGATAATTTTTGTAATATGTCTAGACCATTCTTTGATTTTACTGCATTTGATAAACCAAAATGTTTACTATAGCACTGTAATATATTAACTGCTTGATATAAAATACTTACCAGAACTACTTGCCTTTTGACAAGTAGGTGGTGTGATGTCCAGTGCCTTATTAGGATCATAATTCATTGTGTCCAAGAGCCTCCTTTCTTTGATAGAGTCCCATATAAAATCTGGGTTTATAATACGGATATGGCTCTTTTGGGTAGACTTCAGTTGGTACTGGCTCAGAACATCAGCATTGTCTAAGATTATATGTGTGCACTTAGAAAAAAAGAATCAATTCATTATGTACTCATAGAAACAAATCTAAATAAATTACTTTGCTAGTTTCACCCATAAAAGTCTTTCTTTATTAAGTTCAATTAGCCAACATATAGTTCATCATTGGTTTTTAAAAAATATTTTATTTATTTTGACAGGCAGAGATCACAAGTAGGCAGAGAGACAGGCAGATAGAGAGGGGGAAGCAGGCTCCCTGCTGAGCAGAGAGCCCAATGTGGGGCTTGATCCCAGGACCCCGAGACCATGACCCGAGCCAAAATCAGAGGCTTTAACCCACTGAGCCACCCAGGTGCCCCACATCATTAGTTTTTGATGTAGTGTTCAATGATTCATTAGTTGCATATAACACCCAGTGCTCATCAGATAATGTGCCCTCCATAATACCACTCACTCCGTTATCCCATCCCCCCACCCTCTGCCTTCTGCAACCCTCAGTTTGTTTCCCAGAGTCTAGAGTCTCTCATGGTTTGTCTCCCTCTCTGATTTCTTTCCATTCAGTTTTCTCTCCTTTCCTTTATGGTCCTCTGTGCTATTCCTTATGTTTCATATATGAGTTCCATATGATAACTGTCTTTCTCTGCTTGATTTATTTCACTTAGCATAATACTTTGCAGTTCTGTCTGTGTGGATGCAATTGGTAGGTATTCATCCTTTCTGATGGCTGAGTAATATTCCATTGTATTATGACCCACATCTTCTTTATCCATTCATCTGTTGAAGGACATCTTGGCTCCTTCCACTGTTATGGCTATTGTGGAAATTGTTTCTATGAACACTGGGGTGCATGTGTCCCTTCTTTTCACTACATCTGTATCTTTGGGGTAAATACCTAATAGTGCAAATACTGGGTCATAGGGAAGCTCTATTTTTAACTTCTTGAGGAACCTCCATACTGTTTTCCAGAGCAGCTGTACCAGCTTGCATTCCACATCCTCACCAACATTTGTTGTTCTCCTCTAGGATTTTGATGGATTCCTGCCTCACATTTAGGTCTTTCATCCATTTTGAGTTTATTTTTGTGTATGATGTAAGAGAATAGTCCAGTTTCATTCTTCTGCATGTGGCTATCCAATTTTCCCAGCACCATTTATTGAAGAGACTGTCTCATTTCTACTGGATATTCCTTCCTGCTTTGTTGACGATTACTTGACCATAGAGTTGATGGTCCATCTCTGGGGTTTCTATTCTCTTCCAATGATTTATGTGTCTGTTTTTGTGCCAGTACTATGCTGTCTTGATGATCACAGCTTTGTTATATAGCTTAAAGTCAGGCACTGTGATGTGCCCAGCTTTGTTTTTCTTTTTCAACATTCTCCTTGTGACCGGTGTCTTTTCTGGTTCCATACAATTTTCAGATTATTTGTTCCAGTTCTGTGAAAAAGGTTGATAGATTGCATTGAGTGTGTAGATTTCTCTGGGTAACATAAACATTTTAACAATGTTTATTCTTCCAATCCATGAGCATGGAATGCTTTTCCATCTCTTTGTGTCTTTCTCAGTTTCTTTCCTAAGTGTTTTGTAGTTTCTAGAGTACAAATCCTTTACCTCTTTGGTTAAGTTTATTCCTAGTTATCTTAGGGGTTTTGGTGCAATTGCAAATGGGATCAATTCCTCAATTTCTCTTTCTTCAGACACATTGTTAGTGTATAGAAATGCAACTGATTTTTGTGCATTGATTTTGTATCCTGCCATGTTGCTGAATCACTGTATGAGTTCTAGCAGTTTTGGGGTAGTCTTTTGGGTTTTCCACATAAAGTATCATGTCATCTGCAAAGACAAAGAGTTTTACTTCTTTGTCAGTTTGAATGCTTTTATTTCTTTGTTGTCCGATTGTTAAGGCTAGGACTTTTAGTACTATGCTGAACAGCAGTGGTGTGAGTAGGCATCCCTGTTGTGTTCCTGACCTTAGGGGAAAAGCTCTCAATTTTTCCCCACTGAGAATATTTGCTGTGGGCTTTTCATAGATGGTTTTTATGATATTGAGGTATGTTCCCTCTATCCCTATCCTTCAAGAGTTTTAATCAAGAAATTATGCTGTATTTTGTTGAATACTTTCTCTGCACCAATTCAGAGGATCATATGATTCTTGTCTTTTCTTTTATTAATGTGCTCTGTCACATTGATTGATTTGTGAATGTTGAACCACCCTTGCACCCCAAGAATAAACCCCACCTGGTAGTGGTGAATCATCCTTTTAATGTACTATTGGATTCTATTGGCTAGGATCTTGTTGAGTATTGGCATTCATGTTCACCAGGGATATTTGTCTGTAATTCTCCTTTTTGATGGGGGTTTTGTCTGGTTATGGAATCAAGGTAATGCTGGCTTCATAAGAGGAATTTGGGAGTTTTCCTTCCATTTCTATTTTTTGAAAGAGCTTCAGTAGAATAGGTATTATTTCTTCTTCTTCTTCTTTTTTAAAAGATTTTATTTATTTACTTGACAGAGAGAGAGACAGATAGAGACAGCAAGAGCAGGAACACAAGCAGGGGAAGTGAGAGAGGGAGAAGCAGGCTTCCCACTGAACAGGGAGCCTGATCTGGGGCTCAATCCCAGGACCCCGGGATCATGACCTGAGCCAAAGGCAGATGCTTAACAACTGAGCCACCCAGGTGTCCCTCTTCTTTAAATGTTTGGTACAATTCCCCTGGGAAGCCATGTGGCTCTGGACTCTTGTTTTGGGAGATTTTTGATTACTGCTTCAATTTCCTTGCTGGTTATAGGTCTGTTCAGGTGTTTTACCTCTTCCTGTTTGTCTTGGTAGTTTATAAATTTCTAGGAATGCATCCATTTTGTTGGCATAGAGTTGCTCATAATGTATTCTAGTAATTACTTGTATTTCCTTGGTATTGTTCGTGATCTCTCCTCTTTCATTCATGATTTTATTAATTTGGGTCCTTTCTCTTTTCTTTTGTATAAGTCTGGCCAGAGGTTTATCAATCTTATTAATTCTTTCAAAGAACCAGCTCCTAGTTTCATTGATCTGTTCTACTGTTCTTCTGGTTTCTATTTCATTGATTTGTGCTCTAATCTTCAATATTTCTCTTCTTCTGCTTGGTTTAGGTTTTATATGCCATTATTTCTCCAGGTCCTTTAGGTATAAGGTTTTCTTGTATTTGGGATTTTTCCAAATTTTTGAGAGTGGCTTTGACTTTCATTTTCATTTTCATTAGTTTGCATGAATTGTTTAAGTTCTTCTTTAATTCCTGATTGACCCATTCATTCTTTAGCAGGATGTTCTTTAACTTCCAAGTGTTTGAGTTCCTTCCAAATTTCTTCTTGTTATGGAATTCCAGTATCAAAGCATGTGGTCTGAAAATATGCAGGGAATGACAATCTTAGGTAGGTATCAGTTCAGACCTGGTTTGTGACCCAGTATGTGACCTATTCTGGAGAATGTTGCATGTGCACTCAAGAAGAATGAGTATTCTATTGTTTTAGGATGGAGTATTCTGTATGTATTTGTGAAGTCCATCTGGGCCAGTATGTCATTCAAAGCCCTCATTTCTTTACTGATCTTCTCCTTAGATGATCTGTCCACTGCTGTGAGTAGGGTCTGCAAGTCCCCTACTATTAATGTATTATTATCAATATGTTTCTTTACTTTGGATATTGTTTTATATAATTGGCTGCTCCCACATTGGGAGCATAGATATTTCCAACTGGTAGATCTTCGTGTCAGATAGACCCTTTGAGTATGATATGGTGCTCCTCTACAGCTCTTATGACAGTCTTCTGTTTAAAATCTAATTTGTCTGATATGAGGACTGTTACTCCAGCTTTCTTTTGAGGCCCATTGGCATGGTAAATGGTGCTCCATCCCTTCACTTTTAATCTGGAGGTGTCTTAAGGTTCAAATTAGTCTCTTGTAGACAGCATAGGGATGGGTCCTGCTTTTTCAATCCAATCTGATACCCTGTGTCTTTTGATTGGAGGATTCAGCCTGTTTACATTCAGATTAACTACTGAAAGATATGAATTTAGTGACATTGTATTGCCTGCAAAGTCTGTAGTTTGTTCTTTAGATTGTCTGTTACTTTCTGGTCTATGTTACTCTTGGGCTCTCTCTTTGCTTACAGTATTCCCCCTTAATATTTCTTACAGGGCTGGCTTGGTGGTCACATATTCTTTCAGTTTCTTTCTGTCCTGGAAACTCTGTATCTCTCCTTCCATTCCGAATGATAGCCTTGCTGGAGAAAGTATTCTTGGCTGCATGTTCTTCTCATTTAGTATCCTGAATATATCTTGCCAGCCCTTTCTGGCCTGTCAGGTTTCTGTGGATAGGTCTGATGTTATTCTGATGCTCCTCCCTCCATATGTAAGGAATCTCCTCTCCCTAGCTTCTCTCAGCATAACTTCTTTGGCTCTAAGATTTGCAAGCTTCACTATTATAGGTCAGGGTATTGATCTGTTTTTATTGATTTTGGGAGGGTTCCTCTCTGCCTCTTGGATATGAGTGCTTATTTCCTTTCCCAAATTAGGGAAGTTCTCAGCCATGATTTCTCAAATATACCTTCTAGCCCTCTCG
This sequence comes from Taxidea taxus jeffersonii, assembly GCA_003697995.1. Lineage (NCBI taxonomy): Eukaryota > Metazoa > Chordata > Mammalia > Carnivora > Mustelidae > Taxidea > Taxidea taxus. Next base: position 21,027 of record RCUC01118662.1, read on the forward strand.
CTCTTTTCACCCTCTCTTGGATCCCGATGATTCTGATATTGGTTCTTTTCAATACATCATTAAATTCTCAAAGCCTTTCTTCATGGGCTATTAGTTGTTTTTCTCTTTTTTCCTCAACGTCCTTCCTTTCCATCAGCCTGTCCTTTAGATCACTGATTTTCTCTTCTGCCTTACTGACCCTACTTGTTAAAGCATCCAATTTAGATGGCATCTCATTCATAGCACGTTTGGATCATTAGCACTTTTAGGCCTGATTAGATCTCATTACCACCCTTAGAGATTCTGTATTGTCATTTATACTCTTTTCAAGCCTAGCTATTAACTTTATAATTGCTATCCTGAATTCTCTCTCTCATATCTTGCTTATGTCCATATAGATTAGCTTTGTGGCACAGAACATTGCCTCTGGTTCTTTCCTTTGTTGTGAGTTCTTTCTTCTAGTCATTCTGCTCAAGGGAGGATGGGTGAATGAACCAAAATATCAACAATGACCCAAAATCCAAAGAGGTCAGACACCGCCACAGAACAGCAAACAAGGCAAGATGAACCAAAACATAAAAAAAGGGGCATGGGAGAGACTATAATCTCACAGGGTGGACAAAGCAGGGTGATACTCTTGCTCCTGATTGAATTTTGGACTCTGTGTTAGAAGACACTACATCCCAAAATTGCAAGGAAAGCAAAGTTTATATATATATATATATATATGTATATATATATATATATATAAAATTGGATAGAGTGAAAAAAGGACAAGAATAAAGCATAAATCTATAAAATGTAGATGTGAGAAAAAAAAGTTTAAAAATAACTTAAAATCAGGGGCGCCTGGGTGGCTCATTTGGTTAAGCAGCTGCCTTTGGCTCAGGTCATGATCCCAGCGTCCTGGGATTGAGTCCCACATTGGGCTCCTTGCTCGCCAGGGAGCCTGCTTCTCCCTCTGCCTGCCACTCTGTCTGCCTGTGCTCGTTTGCTCTCTCTCCCTCTCTCTCTGACAAATAAATAAAATCTTTAAAAAAAAAATAAAAACATAAGTTGGTAAAATAAGAATCTAGTTGAATGGGGAAAAGGTTAAAAAAATGTAAAATTTTAGACTGAAGGATAAGCCAATCATGAAGTAACATCTGGAGTTCAATATATTATTTGCCCCTCACTCTGGGGTTTTACCATCCTGTGGGATCTATAAGCTTGTTATCCACCTGTTCTTAGGCCTGGCTTCTCGGGGAGGGGCCTGCTGTTCTACTTCCCAGGTGTCTTTCCCTGGACGGAGTTGCCCCACCCCTTGTCAGGGGGATGGGCTCAAGGTGAACTGGTCGTCTGTGTCACTTTTGTTTCTTGGTGGCTTTCCACATCTTTTCAGAGGGTCAGAGCAAAAACGGTCATGCCAGGATCTCTGGCTCAGAGGCACGAGATCACAGTCCCCCTTCTTCAATAAACCCTCCAAGTCAAATCATCTCCACATCTGTGTGTATCAAGCCCATAGATTTCTGCAGTTCACCCCCACTACACTTTTCCTGGGGGGTGTCTCTGGTGCCCGTGAGCAATACTTCACTTTGTGTCTTTGCAACTGCAAGTGGTTGTGAGCTCAAACACATCCTGCTCTGCTGCTCCGAGGTCATAGCTGGGTGCTATCCTACTCTCCTTTCTGGGGCCATCACTGCCAGTCGTGGGCACAGCCTCTGTGTGCCACGCTCCACAGACTCTGGCAATTCACACCCGATTCAATTCTCCCAGGGGGTGCTCTAAGGGTCCATGAGCCTCACTGCACTTTGTGTCTTTGTGACTGTGAGTGGTTCTGGGGTCAGGCACAGGCTCCATTGCTCCCAGGTAATAGCTGGATGCCAACCTACTCTCCTTTATGGGGCCACTACTTCCCTGAGAGCTGTTGCTAGATTCATGGGAGCAGCTGTTCTGTCTCTATCCAGAAGATGTTAAATAGCCCACTCAGAAGATGCTGAGTAAGCACATTCTTACTCAAGAGTAAGAGTCTTACTCTTCCAGGTGAAGAGTAGTTATCCTACCGGCCCAGCTCATGGTTTATGGTGACTGGAGCTGAGAGTCCCTTCTGGGTTCTCTGACCATAAACAGTTTCCCACTCCACTGCTTAGGCACCCTTTCGGATCTGGCACCCCCATTCTTTCTACATCTCCTGGGATCCTGAGATTACAATGACCCACTTAGAATTCTGCTCTTTCCATCCCCTGTGGCCCTTTAAGAAATCTGTCCTAGTGAGCAATTTCTAAGAGTTCTGATTTCACGCTCCAGTGTTATATCACTTTCCAGCAGCCGGCTTATGGAGGATGCCTCCCCACTCCGTTTATCTTAAGATATTTCCCCACAGATTCACGATTCCACATCTCCTACCTTGCTAGAAGCAATTGTTTTTCTGCTTGTAGAGTTCCAAATATATTTTCTTATAATTCAGGCTGAATTTGTGTGTGTTCAGAATAGTTCCATAGATATCCAGCTAAATTAAATAAAATGAGGTCCCCTACTCTGTTGCCATCTTGCCCTTTTGCCCTAGAATGCTCACCCTTAAAAGTCTCGAAGATAATTTATAGTAATCTTTCTCAGACTTCTAAAATTCTTACAAATAATATGATTTTTAGTTAAATTAAAGTTTAAAAAATCAACAGTTTTTAAAGAATAGGGATAGGGATATACCATAATTGATTAACCAACCCTAGAGGTTGTTCCCAAGTTTTCACTCCTTTAAACAATGCTGTGCTGAGTGTCTTATGTACACATACTTGTACATTTTTTTAATTGTTTTCTTAGGAGTGGAGTGAGAGATTCAAAAGGTATTCATTATTTATTTAATTTGTAAAGTTGTAATTTTATTAATTTATTATGGAATAAATAGTATATGCATATTGTAGAATATCTACAAAGTAAAATAATAATAATAATAATAATAATAAATTAACATATATTTCATACCATTGTTCCCAGTTTGTCTCCCCAGAGGCATCTGTTGTAACTTGTTTCTGGAGTATCCTTCTAAGCTATTTTATGCATAGGCAACACACATATAAGTACACAGCCCTATTTTTAGTCACAAATGGCAGTATACTAAACATGATGTTCTGAACCTGCTTTTCCACTTAATAATTCATCTTGGAGCTCATTCCTCAACATTACATAGCTGTCTCCTTCATTATAATACCTGGCATGCACATTTCAAAAGTTTATATACATTGGTAACATAATTTCCAAAAAGTTTACACTATGTGGGAATTTCTGAAAATGAGAGACCATGGTGGCATTCTTTACCCAGAAGATAAACTGAGAAGGCATAACTTGCATGAATTATTCATCCATGCACAGAAATGGAAACAGGCAAGTGAGGAAAGCTGTATTAAGGGATGTATATACAGTTCTGCCTAAACTGGAGGTGAACTGGGACATTCCATTTCTGATAATCAAGGGCAAATTACTAAATGCCAGAGAAACCCAGGATTTGAACATACCTCATGGAACAAACTAGACTCATGGTCAGTAAGCCCCAGGAATGTGGTCTAGGAAGGGGCAGGCTAAGCCACCAATCTTAAACTGTCAGGCCTACAATTCCATTTCAAGAGAGGGAAAGTAGCTTCCTTCGGACTTTAAATAAACAAAACAAGCAGTACAAGCTGTATAAGCAGTTCGAGATGAGTTTACATGTTTTTCTTTGTCCCGAGTCACACTGTACAGGTGACACTCAGGGATGACATACTAGGGAGTGATTAGATGGAATGCTTTTTGCAAATGTCGTACACCATCACTTTTCTCCTTCGAGAATAGATTTGGCTGGTCTGTAATTATTTCTGTTTAGGTCTTCAGCTGTACTCTAATAACCTCAAATTCACAAGGTGTGTGGGATTTCTCTATAGCTCAAGGAAATAGAAGGTGGGACGTGTGGTCTTTCCTCCTCTGCCTTTCTCCAGCCCAACTTCCCTGTTAACGATGTCATAATTTCACCTGCCTTCAGTGACTTTCTCCTGTGGCCAATTGCTTCTCCTTACCCTTCTAACCATGACCCATCCTCCCTTAAAAAAAATTATCAATTTATTATTTTAAGTAAGCTCTATGCCCAACATGGGGCCTTAACTCAAGACCCCAAGATCAAGAGTCGCATGATCTTCCCACTGAGCTAGCCAAGTGCCCTGACCTACCCTCCCTGAACAGACAGTATTTATCACACAGTTCTTACAAAATTTGCATACCTGAGGATTTAATACAAAGGAAAAATTTCCACCATTCTCCTTAATGTCATTTTGTAGCTTTTTCTTCTGGTGACGAGCTAAGTGCTTGACTTTCAAACAGAAGTTACAATTTGCAAAGATCCTCACAGTCATCCTGTAGGAAAAAAAGTTTCAAGTCATAGTTTTAAAGGATTCTCAATGGAATATTATCCAGCCATCAAGAAGAATGAAATCTTGCAATTTGCAATGGCTAGAACTAGAGGGTATTATGCTAAGTGAAATACGTCAGTCAGAGAAAGACAAATACCATACGATTTCACTCATATGTAGAGTTTTAGAAACAGAACAGAACATTGGAGAACTGAAGGAAAAATAAGATAAAAACAGAGAGGGGGCAAATCATAAGAGATTTAAAAAAAAGATTTTATTTATTTATTTGAAAGAGAGGATCTCCAGCAGACTCCATGTGGAGCACAGAGCCTGATGCGAGGCTCGATCCCACGTCCCCAAGATCATGACCTGAACCAAAATCAAGAATCAGATGCTTAACTAACTGAGCCACCCAGGCACCCCAGCCATAAGATACTCTTAACCATAGGGAACAAACTGACAGTTGCTGGAGGGGAGGTGGGTGAGGAGATGGGGTGACTGGGTGATGGCCATTAAGGAGGGCACTTGATCTCAGGGTCCTGGGATTAAGCCCCACATCAGGATTCCTGCGCAGCAGGGAGCCTGCTTCCCCCTCTTTCTCTGCCTGCCTCTCTGCCTACTTGTGATCTTGTGATTTAAAAAATAAATAAAAATTTTTAAAAGATTTTATTTATTTATTTGACAGACAGAGACCACAAGTAGGCAGAGAGGCAGGCAGAGAGAGGAAGGGAAGCAGACTCCCCAATGAGCAGAGAGCCCTACTCCGGGTTCGATCCTAGGACCCTGAGATCATGACCGGAGCCGAAGGCCGAGGCTTTAACCCACTGAGCTACCCAGGCGCCCCAAATAAATAAAATCTTAAAAAAAAAAAAAAAGCACTTATGATCCCTCCATGAGCGATAACTCCACTGTTGATTTTGATATTTCTTTCAATATCTTTAGATATTATTCTTTCCTATATCAATATATTTTATAAATTATTTTAATAAAAATGTTATTTGTGAATATTATTTATTGAATTTTATAGCCAGTTCTTTTATCTAACTTTTAATGAGTATTTGCCCAATATCACTAAATAGTCTTTGAAAATATCTGTTGTGGCTAAGTGTAATTTAACTCTTCCCCAAGTCATCAGATATTTGGTTAGAAAATTGTTCATTATTAAAAATACACTTTGAGGAAAATGTTTTAAACATATATTTTTCGCCAAATCTCTGTCATTGTTTTCTTAGAATAAATGGCCAGAAGTGGAATTACTGAGTCAAACAATACAGATATTTTTTAGCCTTTATTTTGGTGGCAAAGTGTAACTCACATAAAATTTGCCATTTTAACCATTTTTAAGTATATAGTTCATGTAACTGTTTGTGAAACCAGAGTATAAACAAACACTTTAAACAACTTCTCTGGCCTCTTCTTCACAGCTGAGGCCCTGTAGGAGGTAGTGAAACTAACACTCAAATACTATAAAATCTTGAGTCAGGCCTTGACTTCTGTCTTCCTACTCATTGTAGGAAGTGAAACTAACACTATTAAATTCTGTGAAATCTCAAGTCAGGCCTTTACTTCTGCCTTCCTCCAGACTGTATATGGAGTCTCTCTTACATGTGTGGCCTCTCCTGGCTAGCAGCTTTCTTAACATGTGCCACCAGTCTCTCCCTTCTTTCCAAGCTTCTCCTAAACAGTCAGTGTTCATTCATATGGGCATCAGAGCTTATTGTATACATAGGAGATTTTGGAGTGTCTTCCCTCCATCAGGCTCTGTGCTGGGAGCCCAGGATAAGAACACACATCCCCAGCTCCTGAGAAACAACCTGAGCTCCTCCTCACAAATTCCAGCTACTCTATCTGCCACATGCAAATACGGAGAGTGATTTTCTCCTTTATCATTACACTCCACTTTAAATATTTTTATGTGTTTATTGTTATTTTGTAATCCAGAGTCAAAAGTCTGAACATTCAGCAGCGCCTGTTCCTCTGGACAAATGCCCAGCTGAGTCACTGGGCATTCCCTGCAGGAAGTATTTAATGGACTTCCAGGTTTTCAACTTTGATCTTCAACATGCACATTAAATGTTTCTATCATGATGTTCCTAATTTCGAGGTCAGATTACATTCCCTGATTATTCACAAAAATACTGTATTTTTTTTGAAACGTTTACTTTTCCAAACCTAAATTGAAGAATACCTCATTTTAAGAGTAAGCTTGCCTACTAGAAGCAAGAAACAGTTTTGTTGCCATCTGCTCATTTTCCCCGAGCCCAGAGCGCGCCCAGAGACCGGACTCTGAGCACTGGCTCCCTTTGGCGGCCCCACCTGTGTTCTGTCACCTGGGCCGCCGACTCCCTCCAGAACACGCCAATGCCCCCGACGGCTCGAGCTGCATGAGCTTGCCTGCAGTCCCACGGCAATCAGCGCGGTAAGGCCAACCACGCAACCACGGTCAGCGGCGGCACAGAGCTGAGCCAGCCGCTCAGGCAGGGAATCGACTCGGCCACCTCTCTGCCAAGACTACCCGAACCGCCCACGGGTCCGGCCTGAGCCTGGACTGGTGGTCCGGCCAGCTGCGCCCACGCACCTGCCAGGGGCTACGGCCCACTCCCGACACTTGCTGCTCCTGGCGCTCCTGGCTCCGGACTCTCCTCGCGTCCGATGCTGCGGGCTCCCGAAGCTCCCCGCTGCCCACTCTCCCCACTCCCAGAGCTCCCTCACCGACTGCTTCCGGATTCCGGGCTCCAGACTCCTGGCCCTGACCCAAGGCGCGGTCCCGGCAGGCAGTGCCCGGGAGAACGCTGCCGGAAGCCCGCCCTTGGCTGCCTCCAGAGGCCAAGCCCGGCTACCCACACAGCTTGCTCCTTAGGCGGAAGACTGAGGGGCTGCCCCGGGATTAAGTACTGGGGCTGGGCTTGGGTTTCTCTTCCTGGATCAGACTGAGGATTCAGGATTTTTTTTTTAAAGATTTTATTTATTTGCGAGAGAAAGAGCACACGCAGGGGGAGGGGCAGAGGGGGAGAGAGAGAGAGAGAGAGAAAGAGAGAGAAAGAATACTCCAGCTGACTCCCTGCTTAGCACGGAGCCCAGGGGGCCTTGAAGAGGGGTCAGTCCTAGGACCCTGAGATCATGACCTGAGCCAAAGTTGGAGGCTTAATCTACTGAGCCATCCAGGCACCTCAAGGGTTCAGGATTTTTTTCAGTTCTATCTTTCAGGCAGGATTTGGCCAAGGAGGTTAACTCCAAAGTTGGAGTTTGATTAAAAGTGGGTGAATGGTGCTGCCATTTAACTGAGAAGTGAGAGTAATTCCCGGAAGCAAGTAAGAAGCAAATTTCGGGAGGCTTTGAGAATGGAGAAGCAGGAAGTTAAGACAATGAATTTCGTTTAGGACTTACTGAATTTGAAACTTGTGGTAGTGTTCTCAAGTAGTTATAAATATAGATCTACCATTCCAGGGAGGTGGGGGCTGAGATTCACTGAGTGGGGGGAAAACAATAGGAAACAATAAAATTCTCCAGATAATTACATGAGAATAGAAGAATTAAATGAGAATAGAAGAGAAGTAGAACAGATATGGATTTGAATTCTGACTCTACTATTTATTACTCAGGGGACTGTGGATGAAGTACTTTACCGGGGCCCCTGTTTCATCATTACCTTTTGGGTGGTGTAAGAATCAACTTAGGTGACAGCAGCAAAAATGCTACAGTAGGGAGCCTCAGGGTCCATCCCTGCCCCCAAAGCATGTTTATTTATTTTAAAATGTTTTAAAAATATATATTTTTTAAATTTGAGAGCAAGTAAGTGAGAGAGAGAGAGAGAGAGCAGATGAGTGGGGGGAGGTGTAGAGGGAGAGGGAGAAGCAGACTCAGTAGGGAGCCAGATGCTGCACTGGATCTCAGGGCACTGGGATCATGACCTGAGCAGAAGGCAGATGCTTAACCAACTGAACCACCCAGGTGTCCCCCAAAACCCAGCAAAAACTCAGAAACCACCTTATCAGAATACAGAAGATAGTCAAAGTTTTAGAGGAAACAAGCAAATATGTAACCAGGAAAAAGGCCACTGGAACAAGGTAGGAGATGTTTACATGTTTTCTCTTATTCTAGCTTCACTCCCTTTGCCAGCCCTCTTTCCCAGTTTGTATACTCTGGCTCTGGAAGGAGCAGAGACTTTGTCTTAAGGAATTATGTTTGTTTTGACCTGTGTGGGGTTTCTGTGAAGGACTGATACTATGGGCTTACCTTTGTTTTTCCTAAATCAGTATTCTCAGGGCAGAAAAAACAGCTACTTAGGGAATGTAATGTTCACGAACATCGAAAGGAAAATGAACAAACTCCTGCCTGGGCAACAAAACCAAAAAAACCCAAAAAGCAAAGAACAGGCTGAAGGACTAGGAGGAAAAGTAAGGGAAGAAAAATCAGGAGTGAGATTTTTTGGAAGAATAAAGTCATTGAAAAACTCCTGTGTATACTGGGGCATCTAGAAATCAGCACACGTGCCTAGGACTCATGCTCAGAAAAGACTTGAGAACACATAAGATTATAACTCTGGCTGATATTTAGGCTATTGAAGCTCATGAGAGAGCAAAAGGAAAGCTGAGGGCAAAACAGGAGCTGATACTCTCCAATCCCACCCTTAAGGTGGGATATGTTTAGCATTCCTCAGGCACTGGTGACTGCCTAAGAACAAAAGCAGGAGAGAAACAAATGGTCAACTGACAAATATCACAGTCATGTAGGACATGAGACTCCACTATAATTTGTAACTGTCTTAATGATTTATAAGAAAAACACGATCTTAATAATTGACCTCCAGGAACCTATTGACTCAATTTCCTGGAGACCTAATGTCACCTTTACCTCCTTAGGATAGAAAACCCTATATAATCAGTCTCTCCTTACAATCACAATACAGCTCTTTCTGCCTGTGGGTTCTGTCTCAATGCTCTAATAAAAACACTCTTTTGTACCATAACATATCTCAAGAATTATTTATTGTTGCACTTGACAATCCTGCATAAAATGCAAAATGATCAAACCTTTTAGAATTTCTTAAAAAAAAAAAAAAAAGGAAGATAGTTTTATTTGCGCCCAAGTGAGGACAGCTGCCCCAGATACACAATCTTCACAAAGAAGAGAATACTCTGGAGAAAGAATGTTTAATACAGGGTTATATGTGTTTTTATGTTAACCAAGATTATAAATCACAATGAGGAAGGACATTCCAGAAAATTATAAACTTTGTCTTATGCTTTTGGTAAGTACAATATTGTAGGCTTTGGAGGTATGGGAACAGGATTTAGGGAGATTTTTACTTTTTAGTTTGAAATGTTTCTTTTAGATTATTTGCTAATGAAGCAGATGTATAATGTGTGCTGGGGCAGAAATAGGGCCCCTCCTTTGAAGTTTGGTTAAGTCATTCTGACTTTGGTAAAAATTAAAGTATGGCTTCCCTGGGAGACCAGGAGCAGGGCCTACAAACATTAAAAGTTCATTAAAAGTTAAAACTTTCCTTTATCAAGGCTCAGCACAAGCAGGAACTGGAGGCAGATTTATAAATAGCCTGCCTAAACATAGAAGGAACGCCCTAACACAGAGCCAATCTGCAAAGACCCGAAGGCTATTTTAACTTTTATAAAAATTTTTGAAGATTTTATTAATTTATTTGAGAGAAAGAGTGAGAGAGTGAGAATGTGTGTGCACACGAGCAGGGGGAGGGGCAGAGGGAGAGGGAGAAGCAGACTTCCTGCTGAGCTTAGAGCCAGAAGTGGGCTCCACCCAGAGCTCAGTTTCAGGGCCCTGAGATCACAACCTGAGCCAAAGTCAGATGCTGAACTAACTGAGCCATCCAGGTGCCCCTTTTAACTTTTCTCTTCTCTTTTTCTTCTTCTCTCTCTCTCTCTCCTTTTTTTACTCCAGGCATTTAAGAAAATTTCAAACCACTAGCTGAGCATTAAGCTAAAGGATAGAGACTTCAGAGATCACAGATAATAAAGAATATAGTCTTTACAAAAAACAGTTTTTAAAAGTCATTAACCATAGTTTGGCTATTGTGGACCTTGTTGCTATAAACATTCGGATGCACGTGCCCCTTTGGATCACTACATTTGTATTTTTAGGGTAACTACCCAGTAGTGCGATTGCTGGGTTGTAGGGTAGCTCTATTTTCAACTTTTTGAGGAACCTCCATACTGTTTTCCAGAGTGGTTGCACCAGCTTGCATTCCTACCAGCAGTGTAGGAGGGTTCCCCTTTCACCACATCCTTGCCAGCATCTGTCATTTCCTGACTTGTTAATTTTAGCCATTCTGACTGGTGTGAGGTGGTATCTCATTGTGGTTTTGATTCGTATTTCCCTAATGCCGAGTGATGTGGAGCACTTTTTCATGTGTCTGTTGGCCATCTGGATGTCTTCTTTGCAGAAATGTCTGTTCATGTCTTCTGCCCATTTCTTGATTGGATTATTTGTTCTTTGGGTGTTGAGTTTGATAAGTTCTTTATAGATTTTGAATACTAGCCCTTTATCTGATATGTCATTTGCAAATATCTTCTCCCATTCTGTCAGTTGTCTTTTGGTTTTGTTGACTATTTCCTTTGCTGTGCAAAAGTTTTTGATCTTGATGAAGTCCCAATAGTTCATTTTTGCCCTTGCTTCCCTTGCCTTTCAACGGATGAATGTATAAAGAAGATGTGATTGATACACACACACACACACACACACACACACACACACACGAAATGGAATACTATGCAGCCATCAAAAAACTAAAATCTTGCCATTTGCAACAATGTGGATGGAACTAGAGGGTATTATGCTAAGTGAAATAAGTCAATCAGAGAAAGACAATTATCATATCTCTCTGATATGAGGAATTTGAGAGGCAGGGCAGGGGGTCACGAGGGGAAGGGAGGGAAAAAAATGAAACAAGATGGGACTGTGGAGGGGGGCAAACCATGAGACTCTTAATCTCAGGAAACAAACTGAGGGTTGCTGAAGGGGGTTGGGGGAAGGATAGGGTTTCTGGGTTATGGACATTGGGGAGAGTATGTGCTATGGTGAGTGCTGTGAATTGTTTAAGACTGATGATTCACAGACCTGTACCCCTGAAGCAAATAATACATTATATGTTAATAAAATAAAGTAAAAAGCCATTAACCAACATCAGGCAACCCATAGCAAGCAATAATGAAATCCTGTGGAGGAGAGAGATTCTGATTTATTCCAGAGTTGCCACATTACAATCCTCAAAATGTTAGGCTTCAGTAAAGTTGTGATGCATGCCAAGGAACATGAAAATAAGGCCCATTCAATGGAAAAAAGAAATTAACAGAAACTGCACAAGGAAGCACAAACATAGGATTTATTACATAAATGCATTAAATGGACTTAGATATGCTGAAAGAGCTAAAGGAAACCAGAATAACAGTGTCTCAACAAACAGAATATCAATAAAGAGACAAAATGATTAGAAACCAACTAGAGGGGCACCTGGGTGGCTCAGTGGGTTGAGCCTCTGCCTTCGGCTCAGGTCATGGTCTCAGGGTCCTGGGATCGAGCCCCGAATCAGGCTCTCTGCTCGGCAGGGAGCCTGCTTCTTCCTCTCTCTCTGCCTGCCTCTCTGCCTACTTGTGATCTCTCTCTCTCTCTGTCCAATAAATAAATAAAATACTTTTAAAAATTAAAAAAAAGAAAAGGGGGAGGGATGGAGATATATAGGAGCATAGTTTCTATATACTATTGAATTTAATTTGGTTTTAATTTAAACCAGTTTGTTTTAAGTTTAAGATGCTAATTATAAAGTAATCACAAAGAAAATAAATTAAAAATAGACGTAAAAGGTAATGGGAAGGAAATCAAAATGGCATATTAAAAAACACAACTAAACACAAAAGAAGACAACAATGGAGAAACTGAGGAATAAGAAATAAGACATAATAACAAAATGGCAGAAGTTCATCATTAGCAGTAACTTCTTCAACTCTTCAAATGAAAGGAAGAGATTGGCAGAACAAACACATTAAAAGAAAAATACCCCAAAACCTACTATGATCCATTCATATGTTATCTACAAGAAATTCACTTTAGATCCAAAGACATAAATAGGTTGAGAGTGAAAGAATGAACAAAAAACATTCCAGGCAAAAAGTAGTCAAAAGATAGCAGGGAAGGCTATACTAAGACAAAATAAGTTTTAAGTAAAAAACTGGTATAAGAGACAAAGGAGGACATTATCATTATATACTAGTAAGAGTCATCACATCAATAAGATACAGCAATAACATAGAGCATTTATAAATAGGGGCATGTGGGTGGCTCCGTTGGTTAAGCATCCAACTCTTGATTTTGGCTCAGTTCATGATCTCAGGGTCCTGAGATCAAGCCCTGCATCAGAGTCCTCACTCAGCAGGGAATAGGCTTGAGATTCTCTCTCCCTCCCTCTCTGCCCCACCCCTTGCTCTCTCTAAAATAAATAAATGAATAAATATATATACATATATATATTTTTAAAAGATTTTATTTATTTATTTGTCAGAGAGAGAGGGAGAGAGAGCGAGCGAGCACAGGCAGACAGAGTGGCAGGCAGAGGCAGAGGGAGAAGCAGGATCCCCTGCCGAGCAAGGAGCCCGATATGGGACTCGATCCCAGGACGCTGGGATCGTGACCTGAGCCAAAGGCAGCTGCTTAACCAACTGAGCCACCCAGGCGTCCCAATAAATATATTTTTTAAAAGAACGTTTATAAATATATACACATCTAAGAACAGAGCCCCAAAATATCTGAAGCAAACATTGACACAATTGAAGAGGGAAATAAGATAGTTCTACAGTAACAATACCCAATTTCAATTTTTTTTTTACTTCATTTATTTGAGAGAGAGTGAGAACGAGAGAGATCACAGAAGGAGAGAGAGTAGCAGACTCGCCGCTGAGCAGAGAGCTGGTGTGGGGGGCTCAATCCCAGGACCTTAGCTGAAAGTAAACGCTTAACCAACTGAGCCACACCAGGGCCCCCCCCATTTCAATATCTGATAGAGGTAGAAATAAGATTAATAAAGAAATAAACACCATAAACCAATAAGATCTAAAAGACGAACATAGAACATACAATATTTGCATAATACATATTCTTTTAAATGAACATGAAGCTACTCAGACCACATGTTATATCACAAATTTTCAGTAAATTTCAATAATTGAAAACATACAAAGTACTTTCTCTAACCTCAGCGGAATGAAGCTAGAAATCTGTGGCAGAGAAAAATTGGAAAAGTAGCAAATATGTGGAAATTAAACAAAATACACTTAACCTGTGGGTCAAAGAAAAAAATCACAAGGGTAACTAGAAAATACTTTGAGATGAATTAAAACAAAAATACATTATACCAAAACTTAGGGGATGCAGAGAAAGCATTCAGAGGTAATTTATATCTATAAATATCTATATCTATATCTATAAATATCTATAAATGCCTATATTAAAAAAGAAGGAAGATCCTAAATTAACAAACCCAAATTTTACCCTAAAGAACTAGAAAAAGAAGAATAAAATAAACCCAAAGCCAGCAGAAGGAAATAGTAATGATTAGAGCAGAGGTATATGAAATAGCAAATAGAAAAATAGAGTGAAATCAAAATTTGGTTTTTGAAAAGATCAACAAAACTGATGAAATTTTAGATAGACTGAAAAAGAAAACAGAAGGAAGGCTCAAATTACTAAAATCAGAAATGTAAATGGGAACATTATTACTGACCTTATAGAAATAAGGGTTATAAAAGAATCTATGAACAATTGTATATCAACAGATTAGATAACCTAGATGAAATGGAGAAACTCCTCAGAAACACACAAGCTACCACCACTTGCTTAGGAAAAAATAGAAAATATGAATAGATAAAAGATACTGATTGAATTAGTAACCAAAACCACCCAACAAAGAAAAGGCCAGAATCAGCTGGCTTCACTGGTGAATTCTACAAAATGTTCAAAAAAGAATGTGCCCAACACAAAGGAACTACTCAATATTTTGGATATGGATATTAGGATATGCAAACTGGTAATTTTCGTATTTGTGGAAAATAAATGGGCTGGTTTAAAATTATGTAAGAAAAGCAGGGGTGCCTTGTGGCTCAGTTCATTAAGCAGCTCTTTATTTCAGCTCAGGTTATGATATTGGGGTACTGGGATCACGCAGCCCCTTAGGCTCTGCACTCAATGGGGCGTTTGCTTGAGCATTCTCCCATTCTCCTTCTCCCTCTGCCCCTCCTTGCTCAAGTGTGCGTGCTCTCTCTCTCAAAAAAAAAAAAACCACATCCTTTTTAAAAGATTTTATTTATTTGAGAGAGAAAATGAACAGGGGTTGGGGGAGGAGCAGAGGGAGAGAGAGAAGCAGACTCCCTAGTGAGCAGGGAGCCCAATGATGCTAATCCCAGGATCCCAAGACCACACTTGAGCCAAAGGCAGAGGCTCAACTGACTGAGCCACCCAGGCATCCTGATAAATAAATCTTTTTAAAAAATGTGTCATGATCCTGGAGTCCTGGGATCAAGTCCCACATCGGGCTCCCATGGGGAGTCTGCTTCTCCCTCTGACTCCATGGGAAGTCTGCTTCTCCCTCTGACCTTCTCCTCTCTCATGCTCTCTCTTACTCACTCTCTCTCTCAAATAAATAAATAAAATCTTTTTAAAAATATGTAATGAAAATGTAGAGAATGCTTTGAAAACCATCAGGGAATTACATTAAAGTCTCAATTATTATTCCAATATTCAATTATACAATTATTATTTTCAAGAGGAGGGTAACAATATAGGTGTGACAAGTATCATAGCATTGTTCTGCTGTGATCATAGCAATGATTCAGGCAAGTTCTCCTTTATTGTGTATTCAGTCAGCATTATTGTTCATTCTAGAATGTAGTGGATGTGGTAACTCCTTTGTTATTTAGACTAACAGGTTTCTAAGATATTTTGCTACAAGTCCAATGCACCAGGAATAGTTTTTTTCTTTATTAAAATAAGATTTTTGAAAAAGCTGTCTTTCAGCATCTACATGGTTGATAGAAACTACTGTGATAGAATTCTAGAAATCTAAGTTTGCGGCATTGGTGAGGAACCTTCTCTCTTCCCCAAAGGTTAAGTGGACTATGGGTTTTCTTGCCTTTGCCTAGGGGATGGGTACTTGAATCTCTCAGTGTTATCTCCTTATCTTGCTACAGTCATCCTTTCTAGCCCAGATGATACCAGCACGGGGATCATTCCTTGACCAGGCCTACAACTCTGTCTTCCCTTGACAGAGTAGTCACTACTACTACCAAGCCAACAGTGAAAAGTTTTCAACTCTGAACATCTTTCATAGCCAGATGAACAATGTTAAAACAGTATTATTACCAAATAACTTGATAATAATATGGTTTTATTTTGTATCTTACAAAACCATTTGACATGACTTGTGGAGCTGGGCTTTGGCAGACAAAGTGAGTTAATCAACAGTTGAAGTCATGACAAAAATGAACACACCTTGATGGATACATTTATGGTATAGATTATGGTGATGGTTTCATGGATTTATACTTATCTCCAAGCCTCATCAAGTTATATACATTAACTATATATTGCTTTTTGCATGTCAATCATACCTCAATAAAGTGGTTTTTTAAAAAAGTGAAAACACCTCCTATTCATTAAATTTTTACTACAAGGCAGGTGTTATGCTTAGTTTTTATATATCTTCTTTAATCTTCTTTAATCTTCTTGACAATTCTATGGGTAGGTATTGTTATCATCCCCATTTTGTAGAAGAGAAGACTGAGTTTCTGAGAAGTTGAGTGGTAAAGACTACAGACTTTGTAAGTCATCAAGGTAGGATTTGATCTCAGAAATGCCTGACTCCAAAGCAGGGACTCTTAACCATTATAATATAGTGCTGTCTTGCCTCCTATGATGGCATAAAGGATTATATCAGAATGGATAATTTGTGGTTGAAATCCCTGGATGGGAACTCACAGTCTAATTTTTCCCTACAGTAATACTTGAAGATGCAACAGGATAGGAGCAGCTGATGAAGTTCAATCTTTCATTGTCTGGCAGAGTAGAAGCTGGAAGCTCCTTCCTTCTACCCCTTCCACCTTGTAATGGATTTTGAGGACCCTTCAAACTTAGGGGGCAGTTTTGAGAATTCCCTGGGCTACAGGTGAACCCTTATATATTAGAACCTTTATTTAACAACTGGTTAAGACTTGAGTGTGGCAAAAGACCCATTTATTCAATCAACAAGCAATATCATAGTACATACATTAGAATAAAAATACAGTAATGAAAGGCACAAAATTTGAGGATGTTGTAACTATTTGAAAAAAGAAAACATTTTAAAAGAAATGAAATTTTTTTTGAGAAATGAAATTTTTTAAGAGATTTAAGAAATGAAAATATTTTAAGAGAAAAGAGAAACTTTTAGGCATGTTTTTTTCAAGCCAAAGGGCCATTATAAATGAAGAAGAGCATTTAGATTTTCATAAGGCATCTTAATGTTGTGTGATCTTGGAAGTCTTGGGCTTTGGTTTCCTCATCTAGAATGAAAAAAAAAAAAAAGCAAATTCAAATCTTGCTTAGAGAGAGTCTATTTTTGAGGTAGGTAACAAAACAATTTTGCCGGGGGTGGGGGCAAATCTCTGTGAAAGTGTTTCTTTAATTATCTTTAACCAGTGGTAGTTTATTTCAGCGATTACACTGGTTGTTATAAATGGCACTATTTTATTTATTTATTTATTATTATTATTTTTAACAAATTTCACTTGGCATACTGGTAATTAAACAGACACGAAACCCGGGTATGTACACTATGGTAAGTTGCAGCTCAGTGTTCTCCAGCTACACAACCCTTTGTGGTGGCAATTAAGAAAACATTTGCTGAATTTTGCACTTTCAGTGCTTATAGACTTTTAACATCTAATGGACACGCACAGCCAAACCATTTGTTTATTGGCTATCCGAGAAGCGATGAGCGATGACTATTTTGGGAGTGAATTCTCCACCCCCCCCACCCCCGCCCCGTTACTTTTGCCTGAAGAGTGACGGTGAGCAAGGTCACACCCAGCCAGCTGCGAAAACGAGGCAGACCGACATGAAGCAAAAAGCCCCTGCCCCCATCACCCCTAAAAGCGTCCAACTGTACACTGTTAGTTTTGAGTCTCCTACTTTTCTCTCAACACGGAGATTTCTCGCAAAGGCGCTCTCAGTTTTCGAGGCGGGGAGGGCGGGGGAGGAGGAGGCGGTTCGTTGGGTTACCGAAGTTCACCCTAGGAACGGTTTTTCCCTCCCGCTCAGCGGCCCGCCTACTCAAGACACTAGCCGGCGACCCAGGAGGAAGACGCCCAGCAGGGAATCTCTTAGGTAACGTCCGCCCTTGCGATCCCCGCTGGGTATGGTAGTTTGCCTGGGTCTCCCAGTGCCCTCACGGAAGTGCAGAGGGGGCTGGCGGAAACTACATTTCCCAGGAGCCCTCGGATAAGGCGGGGGAGCCGTCCTTGGGGGCAGGGCTCAAACCGGAGACGGTGATTGTGGCGCCTCATTCATAAATGCAGCGGCGATCCTTGCTGTAGTTTGAGTGGACTGAGAGGCCAGGGCACTGCAGAGCGGTAATTTGTGGATGAAAGGAACGGGGGAGCTGGTGTGTTTGTCGCCCTCCATCAAAGTGTTGGCGGGACGCGAGGGGGACCCGTTCCGGGCCTCTGGGCTGGCTCAGCGGGGCGCGGAGGGAGCCGAGGCCCGGCTACCCTGCGGCTGCGGCCAACATCAATTCTGTGGACGTCCCAGCTTAACACTGTTTTGTGGGGAGCCTGCCTTTCAGGGGCGCTCACCGCCTGTGGTTTTGGCTGTACTTCAAGCTGCTGTTTAGAAGCGTAGGGGACACGGTTCGAAAAGAAAGTGTAAAGTGACGTTGCTTTCTGTCCTCCTTAAGGCGGATCATCGATGATCCATCAGTCAGGAGCTGTCCTTTAAAGCTTTGCTGTGGATTCGTGGTTTTCAAGAACATGTTATTTTGGGAACTGATAAATCATCTCCCAAATCAACTAATTATACGGTCGGAGGGTGACTTTTAACTGTTTGTGTCCACTTTTCCGCGTCAGGAGGCAGAGAATTTATTCCCCAAACTGCTTCAAGTATGTTTATATAGCACTCTCTGGAGGTTTCGAGGCCGTGAATTTGTTTCAAACAAATTTTGATATCCAAAAAAATCCTAGTCCACATGCTAATCCTTTCTAGACATTTTGCTGTATATATGTTCTTTTTAGTTTGCCTGAATATTAATAATAAATAGCAGATTAAGGTGAAACAATATTTTTATTCTTCATGCTGACAGTAAATACACTTTGAGGATCGTATTCATGAAATTAAAATGACGGAATAGAGTTGTTTAAGTGTGGTTTGTTTTAAGGTGTTTGTTTTAATATGCATATGTCTTGAGTGCTGCAGCGCCACCGCACTCGTCAGTCTAGTAGGGAACTTTTTTAGTTTTTTGATGTTACAAAATAACCTTGTAACTTGTCTCCTTTCTAAATTTGGATTTCAAATTTTCCTGCTAAAGTCTTTGAAATTTAACATAGATTACTTGGTTGATTTTGATGTAAAGCTGTTATCTTTTAGATAGGTTTTCAACTCAAAAATAATTAGAATTAGGAGCGCCTGGGTGGCTCAGTGGGTTAAAGCCTCTGCCTTCGGCTCAGGTCGTGATCCCAGGGTTCTGGGATCAAACCCCACATCGGGCTCTCTGCTCAGCAGGGAGTCTGCTTTCCTTCCTCTCTCTCTGCCTGCCTCTGCCTACTTGTGATCTCTGTCTGTCAAATAAATAAATAAAATCTTAAAAAAATAATAATTAAAATTAGTTTACTTAGAACAGTTTTTAAAAATTATTCAGGAATAACATGTTCAATAAACTGCCCTAATCTTAAGTGTACTGTCCAAATGTGTGCACCGGTGTAATCACCACCAGGTAAAGATAATAAGCCTCCTATCAACCCTGAAGGCAGAAGCCTCTATAACCATGAGTCTGACTTCTGTACTTATAAATTTATTTTACCTGTTTTTGAACTTCATATTACATGGAAACAGTATGATTCTGTTGAGACTTGGACTCAGCATTACTCATCCATGTTGCTGTTTGTTGCAGCAGTTTTTTAAAATGTGTGAATAGCTGTTTTCCAACTGATATCTGAGAAAAACCACACTGTCGCTTTGGTCTTTGCTTATTGAATAGTTTGCAAGCATTCCTTTTGTCCTATATTTCTTTGAACAGTTCTACAAACTGATGATTCATAGTATTTGTATATATGTTTTAACAGGTGTACCCATGATATTATTTCAGGATTCTGCTTCAGAAAATGGAGCATAAGTATTTTCAGTGTATGTTGTTAGATTCAGTAAAGCAACAAGGGAAACAGCAGTCTCTTGTTTTAAAATTCCATTAAGTCTGGTTTTAATAAAATGACCCCATCTGTCTTTCAGTTCTCCAGTCACATTAAATACTTTCAAGTGCTAAATAGCCATATGTGACCATTGGCTATCATAATGGACAGCACAGTTCTAGGTAATTGTGCTTTTTTGTCTTTATTTCTTATAAAGTGCTTTGCATTTTGCTTTTGTCAATTTAACAGTATATCTCGGATATGTTCAGGACTCCCATATCGGTACTTAATAAGCTTACTTGGTTCTCTGTAACCATTGCATAATGTGAATGATATAATTAGCTGATCCTCCCTTAATAGACATTTAAGACATTACTCTCAGTTTATTACAAATGTTGTGAACTTGTGCCAGTATAGCACAAAATACCTAGATGTGAAATTGCTGAGTCAAAGTTTCTGTACATTTACAGTTTGGATCGATATTGTCAAATTGCCCTTCAAAAGGTTTATACCAGTTTACATTCCCAAGTAACACTTTATGAAAGAGTTCTTTTCCACCCTGGGGCTTAGCAATTTTTAGCTTTTCCAACCTGGTATGTGAAAAATGGTATGTCATTATTGTTTTAATTCAGTTGAGTGATGATGAACTTTCTTAAAGTCTGGGCATCTGTATTTCTTTTTCTGTATATATCTTTTTTTTTATTTTCAGGTACTGGGTACAAAGCTAAAAACATGTTTGCCTCCAAATTGCCATTTTTCATTTCCTTTGGAGATATCTGTTTGACTATCTATCTATCTTAAAGTCTAGAATTGTATCTGAAAAATAGTGTGACATGTTATTTCACTTTGGTACTAAATTTTCTCATTTCTCCCCTCAAGGACAATGCTATAGTAATTCTCTACTTTCTTCATTCTCATCAGCCTACAGACATGCTTTTATTTCTCTTGTCTTAAACAATCTTTCTTTACTCTGTATCCCTGTGCAGCTACTGTCCTATTTATTTCCTTCACTTTATAGCAAAACTCCTGGAAAGAGTTAGCTATCCTCAGTTTCTCGTTCTTTCATGTATTCCCTCCATTCAAACTTTTGTAGCCTTCCTCTTCCCCAAGTTGCTCTCATCGAAGTTATCATGACCTTTACTTTGCTCAATTCCAAGGTCAGTTCTCAGGTCTCCTCACCCTTCATGTGTTAACAGGTTTTAACACATATCTTTCTTTCTTGAAATACTTTCTTCATTCAAAACAAAAACAATAAAAAACCACTTTCTTGACTTGGCCTAAAGGACACTACTTTCTACATCTTCTCTTTTTTGTCTACTGTTAGTCACTTAGTGATCTCAACAGAGTCAAGGCTTAAAATATCATCTATATGCTAGGGATACTCATATTTATGCTTCACAGCCTTGGCTTCATCCTTGAATCCCATTCTTTTGTGAATCCCATTCTTGTGTGTCCAGCTGCTTATATGATGATGACTGGAATGCCTACTAGGCATCTTCAAATGTTTGAAATTCAGGGGCACCTGGGTGGCTTAGTTAAGTGTCTGCCTTCGGCTCAGGTCATGATCTCAGGGTCCTGGGATGGAGCCCTGCATTGGGCTCCCTGCTCCGTGGGGAGTTGGCCTCTTCCTCTGTCCCTCCCCCTTGCTCGTGCAGCCCCCCAAATAATAAAATCTTTTAAAAAAGACTAAAAAAAATATTTGAAATTCAACTCTTGATTTCTCATTCCCTCAAACCTGTTTCATTCCCAGTTTTCCCCACTTCAGTTAATGGCAATACTGTTCTTCCATTTGGTCAGCCAGGAAATTTTGAGGAATGGAGAGGACCCTGGTGACCTTTGGAGTTTTGGTAGACAATAAAGGAAGAAGTCGTAAGTAATATAATAAAATCATATGAGATTCAGAATTTAGTGGTTTTTATGGTGCAGGAAGGGAGAATAATCTAGAAGCAAAAAAGGATAATACAAAAAACACATATTCTACTCCCAGGCCCAGTGGTCCAGAGTATGGGCTGTATAGGAAGAGGTGTTTTCGGGAAGGTGAGAGATGAGGTTGAGGATAATAGATTTTGCTAGTGATGGACTTTGGGGCTGCGTGGACATTGGAGATGGAATAAGGCATGTGCATGGATATCAGAGCATTGAAGATAAAGAGTTGCTTAGGAGCCAAGTGACTGATGTAATAAGTCTAAACACATACTGAAATTAATTCCAGAGAATTCGAGGTAGATAGTGGTGATGGGACTGTAAGAATTGGTGGGGGGCATTCTGCAAGTGAAGGTTTTCAGTAGGAAGGCTGGTCTTACTCCACCCCTCATAGCTGCACCACTTGTTCCTTGACCTCCACCAGGTCCTTGAGTTTATCTCCTAAAGGAGGATTCCCTGTCTACCCTCTCTAAACTTGCAAATCTACTTCCCCCATATTGCTTTTATTTTTCTCAGCATTTATTACTGTATACCATACAGTAATACTCTTAAAACTATAGTTTTCTTTTATATGCATATATTTTCTTCATTAGACTCTGATCTATTAACTGCTGTATGCTGTAAGTGACTAAAATAGTAGCTGGCACAGAGTAAGAACTCAATAAATATTAGGTGAGTGAATTCAGTCATACAGAGGAGGACAAGCTTATCTTCTGTGTGATGTGCCATTTAAATTTATTGCATGGTGACTGAATTACACTAGGAATTTGGTTATTTTAGAGTATGATTCATACAAAGTAGCTCTCCTCTTGTATGAACTAATGTAATTTTGTTGTTGAACATTGAATGAACACAAATAATATTTTATAATATTGAATTTATTTTCAATAATAGAATCTTAGTTCTGATTTAATTTTACCTTAATTTTAGCAAACATTTATCAGGTTTCTCCAAGGAATGGAAGTTTCTCCATTCAGAGAATGGAGAATGGAGAATGGTGCTAGGCATGGGTGACTGTATCTTCAAGGAACTCACAGCTTGGTAGATTATGAACACAAAGGCAGAGTACCAATAATATTGAGATGCATGCCAAAATAGTGATATCAGAGACCTCTAAGAATACAGATGAGGGTCTGCTTGGTGGGCGAGGGGCTAGAAGGGGGTTGAAGGAATAAGAGAAATGCCAGTGAAGCCATGGTGGTGACTCTTGTTCTGTAACTAGAGAGAACATGGGCTCCCCAGTTGGGCAGAGAAGCCATGTGGGACTAGGGCTAGAAGCATGAAAGTGTTTAATATGGGTAACACTTGATAGTTATAGTAATCAAATAACTTAGAAGATGCTCTAGCTCCTAGAGTTTTAGGTGAGCTGATTTAGCACTTGAATGAAATCCTCAGTAATCAAATGATTAGATCAGAAGGGAGCTTAGGTTTTTGATTGACTCAATTTGGATTTTTTTAAGACTGAAAAGAAACCACATAGTTTAATGCCCAACTGCTTTGCTGGTTGAAGTCTTTTGTATTTGAAATATTCAGTAGATTTTTGTGCTGGTTCAAGTTTTGGGTAGAATAGCTTTAACCAATGCTTTTTGTTGGCATCTTCTTTCTACAGGTTTTGGAAATTAGTAGCTCTTCTAACCTTTACATTATTTAGATATATTATCATCATTGGACTAAAATGTTCCTGATGCCAACTTCTTCTGAGTTAAACAATGGACAGAACTTCTTAACCAAGTGGATGACCAGTCCTTCTCGGGCTGGGGTCATACTAAATCGTGGATTTCCTGTTTTGGAAGCAGATGAAGAGAAGCTTGCAAATGTGAACATTTCTACCAGCTTTCCTGTTAAAGCCACACATTTTTCAAATAGCTTCAGTCTTATAAGTGAAGAAGACTCACTTCGTGAAGAACAGAAGTTGGAGTCTAACAGCCCTTATAAACTACAATCAGATAAATCTGAAACACATACAGTGTTTCCTTTAACTAAAGAAGGACCACAAATAGTGGCATGTCAAGATGCTCCTGGATACCGGGAAGACAACAAAAATGACTTTATCTCAGATCTTTCCAGTGAATGCAAAGAAGTAGTTTATAAAGACCCACTTTTTAAAAAGCTTGAACAGGTACAACAGGATTTGGCCCAATATGTATTTATGTTATTGCAAGTTTCTGTTGATGATGAAAAGTCACCTGCTCAGGGCCTCTTGTTTCTTCCCCTTTACTGTGAAATCCTCAAAACACCCAATTTTGCCTCTTGTCTAATGTGAAACATTAACAAAGGTTTGGTATATAAGATATAACACTTCAGGTAAAAATGTCTTTAAGTTTCTGTTTTACTTGGTAAAAAATTAGAAATGGTTGATCAAATATTAGGGAGAAAATGTTGATCATAAATGATACCTATCCTATTTTAAGACCCCATGGATTCATATGACTTTTAATGTTTCTTAGTTGGGACAGTCGGCATGGATCCCTTCATAAAAAGATAGGATTTTGGAGTATTGGTGGTAGGTGTAGTTACTTAGGAATCTGTATTTGGAACTCTTTATTAGAGGTGATACAGAAAGGGAGATGAGAGTCATTAAGATAAGTATAAGGAGCAAAGATCCATAAAGAAATGTAAAGTTAGTTTAATCAAATTAATTTTATGTTTAAAAAGCTGAAAGAAGTACAACAGAAGAAACAGGAACAGCTGAAGAGGCAGCAGTTGGAGCAACTACAAAGACTCATGGAAGAACAGGAGAAGCTGCTTACTATGGTGTCTGGACAACACACGCTGCCAGGTATTTTTTTGCTTATATAGAACCTTCAATTAGTACAACAGTGGACAGTTACATACATTTTTCACCTTTAGTTGTCTGACAGGTTATTTCCAACATTTCTCTATCATATGTTGTAAACTCCAGTTTCCTTAGGGGCCTTGCAGAGAACTGTGAAATGGTGCTAGTGTTATATAATTGGGGCAAGTAGGAGCTTGTGCCATTCTGGAGCATGTGTGCCCTGCTTAAAGGCATTCATATTTATTTATAATAAAATTTTAAAAAGACGTAGCAGAATAAAATGTTGAGAGCCAAGTTTGGTCTGGAGCTACTGGCTTACAGTCTCTGCCTCAGGGTCATAAAAGTAAATATGTGCAGAAGCCATTCTGTTCAGCAAAACGACCATACCAAAAATGTTTTCTGTGGTGGGAGATGACAAAATTCTTTGTTGTAGGCTAGATCAATTAAAAGAAAGAATGATGTGCTGATCAGGAGAAAATAAACTTGTTAAAATGTGATCTGGAGCAGTGGTTTTGAAAGTTGTTTGACCATACTGCATTATAACAAAAACATTTAAACTCATTATTTCAAAGAGATTTCATAAATCAGATCTTATTGGTGCACCTGGCATGTAGCAAGAATATATTCTATTTATCTAATCCTATTCTTGGTCATTAAAACAAATGCCAATCATGATTCCGATGATAAAATTACTAATGGATTGTAAAACTGTTTGTAAAACACTGATGTGCAGTTGCTTTTCGGTGCTCCATTTTAAGAGACACACTACTGATTCAGGAAGGTGTCTGTTCTGTTCAGAGGTTGTACTGGGCATTGAGAATACAAAGACGAAAAGACATTGGCAGATAACTATGCAGGGTGTAGCCAGATGGGATTTGGGGAGTGGTAGTAGTGGTAGTGATGAGAAATGTACCACATGAAGACTGGTTTAGGGAATAGGGTGTTTATCTTAGCAAATATAGAGAACATAGTGTGTGTCTTGAAATAGTTGAATGGTTCAGGGTTCCTTTATGGAATACATAAAGAGGATAATCAAGATCATTTAACTAACAGCCTGTGATATTTCTTGAGGTAGAAATAGCACTATGGTAGAGCAACAGGGAAGCAGATTTCAAAGTTCTTCTTCTTTTTTTTTTTTTTAAGATTTTATTTATTTATTTAACACAGAGAGATCGAGATCACAAGTAGGCAGAGAGGCAGGCAGAGAGAGAGGAGGAAGCAGGCTCCCTGCTGAGCAGAGAGCCCGATACGGGGCTCGATCCCAGGACCCTGGGATCACGACCTGAGCCGAAGGCAGAGGCTTTAACCCACTGAGCCACCCAGGCGCCCCTCAAAGTTCTTAATATAAGAACTAGCCCCATTTATTTATGGAACATTGCTCTTAGGGCAGTGGTTTTCACTGTTTGGTCTTAGGACCCCTTAACATCTTAAAATATTGAGGACTCCAGAGAGCATTTGTTACATGGGCATTTATTGTTGGAATTTACTGTATGAGAAATGAAAATGGACATATTAAAATTTTTTAAAAAACTTATTACTTTTCTAATTTCTTTTCAGTGTTCCAGAATTCATTGTTTATGCACCACACCAAGTGCTCCATGCAATACTTGCCCTCCAAAATACCCACCACCAGGCTCACCCAACTTCCCACTCCCCACCCCTTCAAACCCTTAGATTGTTTTTCAGAGTCCATAGTCTCTCATGGTTCAATTTCCCTCAACTCCCATCTCCTCTCCATCTCCTCATGTCCTCTGTGTTATTTATTATGCTCCACAAATAAGTGAAACCATATGATAATTGACTCTCTCTGCTTGACTTACTTCACTCAGCATAATCTCTTCCAGTCCCGTCCATGTTGATACAAAAGTTGGGTATTCATCCTTTCTGATGGAGGCATAATACTCCATAGTGTATATGGACTACATCTTCTTTATCCATTTATTCATTGAAGAACATCTTGGTTCTTTCCACAGTTTGGCGACTGTGGCCATTGCTGCTATGAACATTGGGGTACAGGTGGCCCTTCTTTTCACTACATCTGTATCACTGGGGTAAATACCCACTGGTGCAATTGCAGCCTCATAGAGAAGCTCTATTTTTAATTTCTTAAGGAATCTCCACACTGTTTTCTAAAGTGGCTGCACCAACTTGCATTCCCACAACAGTATTTGAGGGTTCCTCTTTTTCCACATCCTTTTCAACACACGTTGTTTACTGTCTTGTTAATTTTGGCCATTCTAACTGGTGTAAGGTGGGGTATCAATGTGGTTTTGATTTGAATCTCCCTGATGGCTAATGATGATGAACATTTTTTCATGTGTCTGATAGCCATTTGTATGTCTTCATTGGAGAAATCTGTTCATGTCTTCTGCCCATTTTTTGACATGACTATCTGTTTTGTGTGTGTTGAGTTTGAGAAGTTCTTTATATATCCTGGATATCAGCCTTTTGTCTGTACTGTCATTTGCAAATATCTTCTCCCATTCTGTGGGTTGCCTCTTTGTTTTGTTGACTGTTTCCTTTGCTGTGCAGAAGTTTTTGATCTTGATGAAGTCCCCAAAATTCATTTTCACTTTTGTTTCCTTTGCCTTTGGAGACATTTTTTTTTTTTTTTAATTTGACAGAGAGGGAGAGCACAAGTAGGCAGAGATGGGGGGAGGGAAGCAGTCTCCCTGCTGAGCAGAGAGCCTGATGTGGGGCTCCATCCCAAGACCCTGAGATCATGACCTGAGCCGAAGGCAGAGGCTTAACCCGCTGAGCCACCCAGGTGCCCCTGGAGACATATCTTGAAAGAAATTGCTGTGGCTGATATCGAAGAGGTTATTGCCTATGTTCTCCTCTAGGATTCTGATGGATTCCTGTCTCACATTGAAGAGACTGTCTTTTTTCCACTGGATATTTTTTCCTGCTTTGTCGAAGATTATTTGACCATAAATAGAGTTGAGGGTCCCTATCTGGGCTCTCTACTCTGTTCCACTGGTCTATGTGTCTGTTTTTGTGCCAGTACCATGCTGTCTTGGTGACCACAGCTTTGTAGTAAAACTTGAAATCAGGCAACGTGATGCCCCCAATTTTGGTTTTCTTTTTCAACATTTCCTTAGCAATTCGGGGGTCTCTTCTGATTCCATACAAATTTTAGGATTGTTTGCTCCAGCTCTTTGAAAAATGCTGGTGGAATTTTGATTGGAATGGCATTGAAAGTGTAGATTGCTCTAGGCAGTATAGACATTTTTTTTTTCAGTATAGACATTTTAACAATGTTTATTCTTCTGATCAATGAGCATGGAATGATCTTCCATCTTCCAGACATCTTTGTGTCTTCTTCGATTTCTTTCATGAGTGTTCTATAGTTCCTCAAATACAGATCTTTACCTCTTTGGTTAGGTTTATTCCCAGGTATCTTATGGTTCTTGGTGCTATAGTAAATGGAATCGATTCTCTAATTTCCCTTTCTGTATTTTCATTATTAGTGTATAAGAAAGCAACTGATTTCTGTACATTGACTTTGTATCCTGCCACATTACTGGATTGCTGTATGAGTTCTAGTAGTTTGGGGGTGGAGTCTTTTGGGTTTTCCATATAAAGTATCAAGTCATCTGTGAAGAGAGAGAGTTTGACTTCTTCATTGCCAATTTGAATACCTTTTATTTCTCTTTGTTGTCTGAGTGCTATTGCTGGGACTTCTAATACTACATTGAGCAAGAGTGGTGAGAGTGGGCATCCTTGTCGTGTTCCTGATCTCAAAGGGGAGGCTGTCAGCTTTTTCCCATTGAAGATGATACTTGCTGTGGGTTTTTCATAGATAGATTTGAAAGCTGAGGAATGTTCCCTCTATCCCTATACTCTGAAGTGTTTTAATCAAGAATGGATGCTGGATTTTGTCAAATGCTTTTCTGCATTAATTGAGAGGACCACGTGGTTCTTCTGTCTTCTCTTATTGATTTGTTCTGTCACACTCATTGATTTACGGATGTTGAACCATCCTTGCATGTGGGGATGAATCCCATCTGGTCGTGGTGGATAATCTTTTTAATGTGCTGTTGGATACTATTTGCTAGGATCTTGTTGAGAATCTTAGCATCCATATTCATCAGGGATACTGGTCTGAAATTCTCCTTTTTGGGGGGGTCTTTGCCTGATTTGGGGATCAGGGTAATGCTGGCTTCATAAAAAGAGTCTGGAAGTTTTCCTTGTGCTTCAATTTTTTGAAACAGCTTCAGAAGACTAAGTGTTATTTCTTCTTTGAAAGTTTGGCAGAATACCCCAGGGAATCCGTCAGGTCCTGGGCTCCTGTGTTTTGGGAGGTTTTTGATCACTGCTTCCATCTCGTTACTAGATATCAGTCTATTCAGATTGTCAATTTCTTCCTGGTTCAATTTTGGAAGTTTATAGTTTTCCAGGAATGTATCCATTTCATCTAGGTTGCTTAACTTATTGGCATATAATTGTTGATAATAATTTCCTTTTTCTTTTTTTTTTTTTTTTAAGATTTTATTTATTTGTTTGAGAGGGGGAGAGAAAGAGAGAGAGAGAGCAGGAGAGGAGAGAGGTCAGTGGGAGAAGCAGACTCCCTGCTGAGCAAGGAGCCCCATGTGGGACTGGATCCTGAGACTCCAGGATCATGACTTGAGCCGAAGGCAGTCGCTTAACCAACTGAGCCTCCCAGGTGCCCAATAATAATTTCTTTTTTTTTTTTTTTTAATATTTTATTTATTTATTTGTGAGAGAGAGAGAGAAAGAGTGAGCACAGGCAGACAGAGTGGCAGGCAGAGGCAGAGGGAGAAGCAGGCTCCCTGCCAAGCAAGGATCCCGATGTGGGACTCGATCCCAGGACGCTGGGATCATGACCTGAGCCGAAGGCAGCTGCTTAACCAACTGAGCCACCCAGGTGTCCCCCAATAATAATTTCTGATGATTGTTTCTATTTCCTTGGTGTTAGTTGTGCTCTCCCTTTTCATTCATAATTTTATTAATTTGGGCCTTCTCTTTTTTCTTTTGGATTAGTTTGGCCAATGGTTTATCGATCTTATTGATTCTTTAAAAAAACCAGCTTCTAGGGGTGCCTGGGTGGCTCAGTGGGTTAAAGCCTGTGCCTTCAGCTCAGGTCATGATCTCAGGGTCCTGGGATCGGGCCCTGCATCGGGCTCTCTGCTCCGCAGGGAGCCTGCTTCCTCCTCTCTCTGCCTGCCTCTCTGCCTACTTGTGATCTTTGTCTGTCAAGTAAATAAATAAAAAATCTTAAAAAAACAAAACAAAACCAAAAAACCAGCTCCTAGTTTCATAAATGCATTCTGTTATATCTCTAGCTTCTATCTCATTGATCTCTGCTCTAATCTTGATTATTTCCCTTCTTGTGTGTGGAGTTGGCTTAATTTGTTGTTGATTCCAGTTCTTTAAGGTGTAGAGACAGCTAGTGTGTTCTGGATTTTTCAGGTTTTTTGAAGGAGGCTTGGATGGCTATGTATTTCCCCCTTAGGACTGCCTTTGTTGTATCCCATAGGTTTTGGACCGAAGTGTCTTCATTCTCATTGGTTTCCATGAATTGTTGATGGAATTCCATGAATTCCATCAAATTGTTCTTTGATTTCCTGGTTGATCCAAGCATTCTTAAGCAGGTGGTCTTTAGCTTCCAGGTGTTTGAATTCCTTCCAAACTTTTCCTTGTGGTGAAGCTCCAGTTTCAAAACATTGTGATCTGAGAATATGCAGGGAATAATCTCAATCTTTTGGTATTGGTTGAGCCCTGATTTGTGACCCAGTATGTGGTCTATTCTGGAGAAGGTTCCATGTGCACTTGAGAAGGATGAGTATTCTGTTGTTTTAGGGTGGAATATTCTGTATATATGTATGAGGTCCATCTGGTCCAACGTGTCATTCAATGCTCTTGTTTCGTTATTGGTTTTCTGCTTGGATGATCTGTCTGTTACTGAGGGTGGCGTGTTAAGATCTCCTACTATTAATGTATTCATATCAATATGACTCTTTATCTTGATTAACAGTTTTCTTATGTAACTGGCTGCTCCCATATTGAGGGCATAAATATTTACAATTGTTAGATCTTCTTGGTGGATAGTCCCTTTAAGAATTATGTAGTGTTCTTCTGTATCTCTGACTACAGTCTTTAGTTTAAAATCTAATTTATCTGATATGAGAATTGCTACCCCAGCCTTCTTTTGAGACCCATTGGCATGAAGGGTACTTCTCCATCCATTCACTTTCAGTCTGGATGTATCCTTAGGTTCAAAATGGCTCTCTTGTAGACAACATATGGATGGGTCCTGTCATTTTATCCAGTCTGCAACCCTGTGTCGTTTTATGGGCACACTTAGGCCATTCAGGTTGAGAGTGATTATTGAGAGATACGTTTTTATTGACATCGTGTTACCTGTGAAGTCTTTGTTTCTATAGATTGTCTCCAT
Source organism: Taxidea taxus jeffersonii (assembly GCA_003697995.1). Taxonomy (NCBI): domain Eukaryota; kingdom Metazoa; phylum Chordata; class Mammalia; order Carnivora; family Mustelidae; genus Taxidea; species Taxidea taxus. The sequence goes on from RCUC01118662.1 coordinate 51,870, forward strand.
ATATTTCTGTTCAATGATATTCTTAGTTTTTTTCCTCTTTTATAGAACCCCCCCCCCCCTTAGTATTTCCTGCAGTGTCAGCTTGGTGGTTGCATACTTTTTTAAACCTTGATGGTCTTGGAAGTTCTTTATCTTTCCATCCATTTTGAATGTCAGTCTTGCTGGATAAAGTCTTCTTAGCTGCATGTTCTCACTTAGTGCCCTGAATCCGTCTTGCCAGCCCCTTCTGGCTTGCCAGGTTTCTGTGGACAGGTCTGACGTTACTCTGATGGAGTAAGGAGTTTCTCTGCCCTAGCTGCTTTCAAGAGTTCCTGTCTACAATTATGATTCATCATTTTCACAGTCAGGTTTCTTGAGGCCTTTCTAGATTCTATGATCTTGGGGGGAGACCTTTCTGCTTCTAGTACACAAATGCTGGTTCCATTTGCAAGATTGGGAAAATTTTCATGGAGAATTTGGTCAATTATATCTTCTAGTCTTCTTTCTTTCTCCTCCCTCTCAGGGATTCCAATAATTCTGATGTTGGAACGTTTCATGGCATCATTTATTTCCCTAATTCTGTTTTCATGGCTTCTAAGCTGTTTGTTCCAGGCTTCCTCCTGATCCTTTTTCTCTATCTGTTTGTCCTCCAGATCACCATTCTATTTCTGCCTCAGTTACCCTACCTTTTAGAGAATTTAGATTAGATTGGAACTCATTGAGAACACTGTGAACATCATCCCTGTGTGGCTTTCACTTCTGCCCTAATCAATTCCATTTTGTCATCAAACATTTTCTCCAACCTAGCTATTGCCTGGATAATTGTTAGCCTGAATTTCCTTTCCGACATACTGTCTATGTCCATATACAATAGCTCCGATGGAGAGGGCCCAGTCTCTGAATTTTTCTTCTGTTGGGCATTCCTCTTCCTAGTCATTTTGGTGAGAGATGGCTGAATGGATGTGTAACTCAATATATTAACCATCGTGCAGGCAGTGTGCACCCTGGAATGCTTCTGCCCACTGGTGTCTTCTGCCCGCATAGAGTTCCAGAAGTGTATAATTCTAATCTCAGGCTGATTTCATGGGTGATCAGAGTTCTTTGATAGGTAATCAGCTCACTTTAGGAGACAGGTGGAAATGACGCCTCCTCCTACTTCTCCGCCATCTTATCTCCCTGTTGGAGATATTTAAAAATTAATTCACTTAAAATAATAACGAGTTACATGTTATCATAACTTTTTTTTTAATTAAAAGGCTTTCTAAAAAATTAGAAGAATGGCATAGTTTTGTATTTTTGAAAATCTCTGAGTTAAAAGGGCTCAGCTGATTCTCCTATCTGCTTCCGCATTCAATCTCCTAAGTTACATTGTTTTGGTTGAAGCATGTGATAAAAAATTCAGCTTCACATAGCCTTTTTAAGTAATTGTGGTTCTTTCTTTCATATTGTATCCAAACCTAACTTAGTGGTGATTCACAGTACGGAGTCTGAAACCATATTCATGCACTTTTTATACTCTATTACATAAAATGTATTGGAATATCTTGACATTTTGAATGGCTCTTTTATCTTGCATGATCTGGAAAATTGTGCATTGATTATTTGGAAAATAATGGTTCATGGAGTTACATGGGTCTTTAAAATACTAACATTTCAATATGTAATATAAAAAAATTATATCCATTAATACCACTATAGATTTCATCATGAAAGTCCTCAAGTATTATGAAGTTGTCAAGCTCATGGTAGGTGGTAGACATGTTTAATAAGTCCTCTTTTTTACTTGAAGGCTTGAATTTTACCATTCTTAGCAAATACTATCAGTTATTTTCCTTGAAGTGACTGGTTCACTTGTTTCATTTTTGAGTAAATATCTGCCAAGTACCAAGTTTAAATCATGATAGTTTGTCTTTTTTTTTTTTTTTTAAGGTAAAAATGATGTTCTTTGAGAGAAGTGGCTAGTTGAGCTTATAACTCAAAAAAATTGACACAGCCATGTCTTCGTTTGCAGCAGAAATGATTTAAGAATACTTTATGGGTTGCCTGGATGGCTCAGTAGGTTAATGCCTCTGCCTTCGGCTCAGGTCATGATCTCAGGGACCTGGGATCGGGCCCCGCATCAGGCTCTCTGCCTAGCAGGGAGCCTGCTTCCTCCTCTCTCTCTCTCTGCCTGCCTCTCTACCTACTTGTGATCTCTCTCTCTCTGTCAAATAAAAAAAAAAAAAGATTTAAGAATACTTTCTGTTTTATCCAATAGAATGTTCAAAAGACATGTACTCAACAGTTAAAATTCAATTAAAAAATTAATAAGTTTTGCAACCTAAAGAATGTCCTAAAGACATTCTTAAGTAAAATAGATTTTTTTCTTTCTTTCTTTCTTTTTTTTTTTTAAACTGCAAGTGCTTGGTAGTAACTCATACAGTGACTGCTAGCACGGTTGGGTGCTCCTGTCCTACTTTCAAGTGAAGGCACCAGTAGTTTCCATTTTTCTCTTGCACTATCAGTGCAGGTGTTGTCAAAGTGAAAAAGGCAAATATTGTCTTAATATTTTATGAAAATAGATTGGGCCTGGGGAATGCCCTGAAAGGATTTTAGAGACCTTCAGGGGTTTGCAGACCACACTTTGTGAGTTGCCACTTTGGGCTTTTGGACTTTCATCAAAGACATCTTCAGTCTGAAGTGGAATGACTATCAGTCAAAAATATGGATGGGGAGAGTATTGTTATAAAAGAAAGGATGTAGAACCTGAAAATCAGAGAGGACCTACCTGTTTTCCAGTTTTATTTGTGGGCTGGAGGTGAGGCAGATGGGTATGAGAGATAGGTGGCCTGGCTCTTTTTATGTTTTATTAAACATTTCCCATTGTGTTTCTTCATCTTTTTTTTTGTTTGTTTTGTTTTTAGATTTTTTTAATTTGACCAAGAGAGACAGCTACAGAGGAAACACAAGCAGGGGGAGTGGGAGAGGATAAAGCAGGCTTCCCGCTGAGCAGGGAGCCGGATGCGGGTCTCGATCCCAGGACTCTGGAATCATGACCTGTGCTGAAAGCAGATGCTTAACCACTGAGCCAATCAGGTGCCCCCCCCCTTTTTTAAGAATTAAGAAAAAGGTTTATTTATTTATTTTAGAGAGAGCACGTGCGTGTGTGCAAGAAGCGGGGCAAGAGGTAGAGAGGGCAGAGGGAGAGAATCTTTAAGCAGACTTGTCACCGAGCACTGAGCCCGAAGCAGGGTTTCATCCCATGATCCATGAGATCATGACCTGAGCTGAAACCACGAGTTGAACCCTCAACTGACTGAGCCACCCAGGTGCCCTTAAAGATTTTTTAATCTCTGCAGCCAGTGTGGGGCTTGAACTCACAACCCCAAGACCAGAAGTCATATGCTTTACTGACTGAGGCAGCCTAATGCCCCTTCACTTCTAAATTTAGCTGAGACATTATGGGAGAAGAGAAGGATAGTACCAGGATTTCAAGGGGAATGTACAACAGTTAGGATGGAGTTTTGACATCTACCCTTCAAGAATTATAAATTAGAGATATATAGGAGGGGAATCTCTGGGTTTATTTCCAAACCAGAGACTCAAGAAAACAGTGAAAAGGCAATACAGGAAATTTAGGAACTACAGAAAAGTACAAAAGTCACCCATAATTTTACTACCTGAAGATACCAAAATGTTAACAGTAATCTAGAGGAAAGGTGCTTTTATAGGCATGACACAGGGGAGTTATTTGTCACTGGGGAACTATTCCAGTCATTTGCAGCCATCTGCATTGGCGTTCTCCATGTTTGTCACGGGCGTACAGAGCTGACAATTCCAGCAGTGCTTCTCACAGATGGACCATGAATGGCGCCTTCTAGAATCAGGCAGTGTTGCAGTTCTGTGAGGTATACACTGTCTGCACAGGAATTGTAGTATAAATAATTTATGCAAGAGTCATTTTTAGACTTTTAAAATATCATGATTTTAAACAAGAGTTTCCAAATATGGAAGAAAGAAATACTTTCATCACTTTGGAGAAAACCTGGTGGGTAGGGATCAATAACAGGAGAGAGAAAATGTTTTAAGAAGTCATTAGTTTTGGTGATGTTTTTCATTGCCAGGTTTAACCCTACTGCCTGATGATCAGAGCCAGAAGTACAGATCTCCGGGAAATTCAGCCACCATAGAGAAAACCACACCCTTCTTACCATCGTATACCTACCAGAATCAAACCCAAGAGAAAACGCACACTTCCAGCATTTTATCTGATGAACAAAACAACTTTTGTAGAACTACTCATCCAGATTTAGTCTTAACTTCAAAGAGTGGTGCTTCTCTCAATTTGTTCGGTGAGACACAGTATCAAGAAGCACTTGTGAAAAAAAGTGACTTGAAGGAAGGAAACCATAACCATTCTTTAGGTAAGTTACTTATATTTTTCTCTTCTGTACCTAATTAGCAGTGTTACCAAGCTGTGCTAAGATAAGAAAAGTTCTTTCTGCATTTTTTCTTGTCCTCTGTGGCTTTTATTATGAGCCCCTACACATTGCACAGCCACTGAGCCCGGATTGGATGGAGAACTGGACATAGCGTTCGTGACTTTCCAAGAACAATTGCAGTATTCATGCTGACTTTAGACCTTCCCTGGTCACATGCGGTCTTCAAAAAGGGAGGCAGTGAGTTCCTTGTGTACCGTTTCTCTTTGAGAGCTTAGAAATAGTTTGTTTTTTTTTTTTTTTAAGATTTTATTTATTTATTTGACAGAGAGAGACACAGTGAGAGAGAGAACACAGCAGAGGGAGTGGGAGAGGGAGAAGCAGGCTCCCCATAGAGCAGGGAGCCCGATGCAGGGCTTGATCCTAGGACCCTGGGATCTTGATCTGAGCTAAAGACAGATACTTAATGACTGAGCCACCCAGGTGCTCCAAGAGCTTAGAAATAGTTTGAGGTTGATTTAAAACATACATGGTGGTGGTGGTGGGGAAGCATGATACAAGATGGAAAATATAAGAAATAGGTTGGTGATGGCAGTTATTATTCAGAAAAGAAATCTCCTGCAACCCCAGACATTCCATTTGTCCTCAGTGCATCTCTGTATTCCCAGTATGCAGCACATTTCTGCCGGAGAATCAGCAGTGTCTGATGGTCTAAATTCATGGAGTGCTCATGGCATTTTCTTCTGGTCTTTTTTTCTTAACTCCTATTTCTGTGCCCCACTCCTCCTTCCACTTTTTTTTTTTTAAACATTTTGTAACCATAGAATATTGTATAATTGTGTTCCTTGCCCTCTCAACATGGAAAATGCTTATGGTACATTCCATAGTCTTCAGAGCCATAATTTTAATGGTTCTCATCATTATGCTAGTCATCAAATAATATATCAGTATTTAATGTTCTTTGAAGTAGGGCTGACTTGTTTCCAATATTTTAAATTTAAATTTAATTCTCAATTTTAATGGTGTTTTCATGAATATGTTCTTTGAGGTAAGTTATTAAAAATACAGATAATATGACAAAAGATGTCTATACTTACTACTTAGGATTGGGCACTTTTGTCCATAATATTTTATTCCTTTTTTTTTTTTAAAGATTTTTATTTGTTTATTTGACAGAGAGAGATCTCAAGTAGGCAGAGAAAGACCGAGAAGCAGGCTCCCTGCCGAGCAGAGAGCCCGATGCGGGACTCGATCCCAGGACCCTGGGATCATGACCTGAGCCGAAGGCAGAGGCCTTAACCCACTGAGCCACCCAGGCACCCCATAATATTTTATTTCTAATTTAGAATAATGCCTTTGTGGAGAGGTCTGATGCCTTTGAACATTTTTTTAAATGGTACACTCTCTTAACCTTTTATTTTGGAAAATTTCAAACATCCAGAAAACTTGAAAGTCCACTGCAGTGATTAGCAGTAGATCTCAATTCAACAGTTAATATTTTGCCATGTTTACTTTGTCTATATATATTTGTATGTGTTATAATATTTATACCTATGTCAGTATCTCTGTCTAAATTTATGTATAATTTGTTCAGTCATTTCTTTGCAAGCAATATGCAGACATTATGTTACATCATTTTAAAAATTTCAGCATGCATCAAGTAGGACATTCTTCTGTATAATCCCAGTAATATTCTATAATATTCAAATCCATTTTAGAATTCCTGCTATTGTCCAAAAAATGTTCTTTGAAGTTTTTAAATTAAATTAAATTTGATTTGATTTAATTAAATTAATTTATTGGACAGAGACACAGTGAGAGAGGGAATACAAGCAGGGGGAGTGGGAGAGGGAGAAGCAGGCTTCCTGCTGAGCAGGGAACCTGATGTGGGATCCTGGGATCATGACCTGAGCCAAAGGCAGATGGTTAATGAGTGAGCCACGTGGGTGCCCCAAAAGTTTTTTTTTTTTTTTTAAATAGGATCCAGTCAAGTTCATCTCTTACATTTTGTTGTTACACCTCTTTAGTAATGTTTAATTTAGAAAAGCCCACACTTTTTTTCATAACATTACCTTTCGAAGAATGTAACTTTTTAATTAGGGTTTTGTAGTTTATGTCTGTGATAGTAAAGGAATCCTTAAGTGCTCTAAAATCTTCGACATATGGTACATTTTTTTTTTAAAGATTTATTTATTTCAGGGGCGCCTGGGTGGCTCAGTGGTTAAGGCCTCTGCTTTCGGCTCAGGTCATGGTCCTAGGGTCCTGGGATCGAGCCCCACATCGGGCTCTCTGCTCGGCGGGAAGCCTGCTGCCCCCCCCCCCTCTGCCTGCCTCTCTGCCTGCTTATGATCTCTGCCTGTCAAATAAATAAATAAAATTAAAAAAAAAAAAAGATTTATTTATTTCAGAGAACGTGCGTTCAAAGGGTGGGTGGAAGGGGCAGAAGGGGGAGAGAAGCAGATTCCCCGCTGAGCACAGAACCCATTGCGGGGCTCCATCTCACAACTCTAAGACCATGACATGAGCTGAAATTAAGAGTTGGGTGCCCAACTGACTGAGCCACCCAGGTGCCCCTGGCATATGTTACTTTTGATAAATATTTCTTTTTAGCATAGTAACTTGTAAAATTATCAAGTTTTAAGACTTTATTTTTTGCAACTAAATTTTCCTAATTTTTATCCTAGGAGAAGGTGTTTTACCATGTTGGGAGGTGACTGAACCGATTGAGGAAGGGAATGATGTGAATGTAAAAAAAATTGGTGATTCTTCAGAAGTGGCTAATATTGAAGAAAGGTATAATCCATGTTGAAAGGAATAAGAAGAGTGACAGTTTAATTTAATAGCCAGCTATTAAGATAGAGCACTTTTTTTTTTTGGAAGATGCATGGTTTTGTTTTTGCTTGAATATGCTTTTAAGTATGATGTCAAAGATAAAACATCACATATTGTCAGTGATAGCGCTTAGGGAGATATATCAGTTCAAGTGGATTTGACATTGTTTTGGAAAAACTGAGCAAAGTTTTTTCACCAAAGAGAAGAAAAACTGGATAAAATTAATCTTCTCTCAAATAGTTAAGTAAATCCCATTTTGGCAAAGAGAAACAAATTAATATTGAGTCTTACATTTGGTGTTACCTCTAAACTATAATTGGGTAAGTCTGGTTACAGAATTTAAAAATCTTATGGCAAGGATAAAATATCAATATTGAAGTTTATTATTTTCTTAAATATTTGAAATATTTTAGTGTATGTTATGGATGGGAAAATGACTTCTGATTATTGCTCTATTTACATTGTCAGTGCTCTTTAAGATATATATTTGAAATTTTCAAAATGTATTTTAAAGTGATGCAATGAATATGATATTTCAAAAGTTAATCTACAGGCAGTAGATGGACTTCAGAAGTGGTTTTTTCAAGTCGTGTGTAGTGTTGCCTTCTCTGTATTTCGGGAGATGGGGTAGGATTATAGCTTTCATTGGATTTTCAAAGGGGGTTGGTGACTTTGAGAAAGGTTAGTTCTTAGTGTAGTCAGGGCTATCTGTGTCAGGCACACTAAGTGTTAAACATTCACCACATCTTGATTTGCATGTTAAATAACTACTTTTATGATTAGACCGATTAAAGCTACTATCAGAGAAAGGAAACAGACATTTGAAGACTACTTAGAAGAACAAATTCGGCTGGAAGAACAAGAACTGAAACGAAGGCAACTAAGGGTAGGCATTTCCACTATTTTGATTAAGTTCATTAAGGCTTTAAAATTTATTTATAATTTTCTTTAAAGATAACTTTGAGATAACTTGGATATACCAGAATTAATTCAAATATTGTTCTCTATTTAAGGAAGCAGAAGGATCGTTCCTAATCAAAGCAAAACCAAAACAACCATTCTTGAAACGAGGAGAAGGTTTAGCTAGATTTACTAATGTTAAATCTAAGTCTCAGAAAGGGAGAGAAAATAAGCTAGTGACTAATCAGAGCACTCCAGAGGACCAACCTGTGTTTAAAATGGATAGACAACAATTCCAGCGGAAAACTGCTCTTATAAATAAAGAACTGTGTACAGAGAACCCGCCTGTTAAAAAGAACAATAAAGGTAGAGCCAAGAGTGGTTTCGTTACACTCAGCCGGAAGCCAAAAGTGCATAAGAGTAGTAACAAGAAAAGTCTTCCTCCAACAGGATTGAGAATACCTGGAGGGAAGAAATATGATGGGCAATTTAGAGACCAGATCGAATTAGAAAAAAAAGTTGAGTCTAATAATAGAGAAAATGTACCTGAGTGTGCAAAACTTTGTGATACTGGTTGCAAAGTCTGGAATAAGACACAGGGTAAAGACAAACTTCCTCTTTCAGCAGGACTGGTCAGCTACATGTCTTCGAATAGCCCAAAACATGAGACCTTGAAAAAGTCAGAATCTTCTCTTGAAATTTCTCTTCAGAAAAAGTTAGAGAATTGGGAACGAGAAAAGGAAAAGGAAAATTTGGAGTTAGATGAATTTTTGTTTTTGGAACAAGCTGCTGATGAAATATCATTTTCCAGTAATTCCTCATTTGTACTGAAGATCTTAGAGAGAGACCAGCAGATCTGCAAAGGCCACCGGCTATCTTCCACTCCTGTCAAAGCTGTGCAGCCGCAGATGGTGACACTGGATCCTGTTACTCAGTGTAACCACAATGAGGCTTCAGGCTGTACTGAACCTGAACATGAGGGTGAGTGTGAGGTTACACCCAACCAACCTGATTCAGTCTCCTCACCTGAAGGGTATAGGGAACAGTCGTGTAAAGTCAGTAGGAAAGCACTCCAAATGAGCACTTCTGAAAATCAGACTCAGTGGAATGTAAGTGATGATGAAGGTGTCACAGACAGTGACAGTAGCACTGACACTGAGGAGCAACTTGATGTTACCATAAAACCATCAACTGAGGATAAAGAGAGGGGTTTCAGCAGCAGAGAAGACAGTCCACAAGTCTGTGATGGTAAGGACCCTTTTAGGGACACTGGGATTCAAGAAGAAGATAAAAGGAGAGATGTTGATTTAGATCTGTCTGATAAAGATTACAGTAGCGATGAGTCTGTCACTATAGAAAGCTTGAAAAACAAAGTTTCTGAGTCCTTAAGAAGACCCTCATCCATAAGTATGAGTAAAATGGACTTTGACGATGAAAGAACTTGGACTGACCTTGAAGAGAATTCATTTAAGCATGATGCTCTTCTGGGGAATGAGGCCACTTATGGGACTCCTCAAACAGCCTACCCTAAGAGTGAAATATGTGTGTCGGACAAAACAATAAAGAGGAAAGTTGCACTAGTCAAGAAGGAAGAAGACTTGAGCACACCCAGTAGGAGTACAAGCCCTCCTCCTACATCAGGTCTCATGATGAAGTTCTTCCCTGCTTTGAAACCAAAACCAGTATCAGATTCACATTTGGGAAATGAGCCCAAGTTAAACCCAAGTCAAGACCAACTGCTTGGTAAGTCAGCATTATAAAATAGGTATCAGAATGTTATAAATTTCACATTTACTTTATTAGCCTGCTATCGGAATTCTTAAAATCCTAACCTTCCTAGTTGCTCAGTATAAGTCTAATTAGGAGATTTGTTAAAATTTTATTTATTTTGTGGGCTTAAATAATAGCCACTAGTATAAGACTCGGATGGATCGTGATTTCAGATTTTTCAAGTTTAAGCCTATGCCTTATTCTCAAGGCTTTAAAATTAATTTGTTATAAAGTGAGATAACACTTTTGTAACCAGAGAGTACCCAGTTTATGGTTTGTGTCGCTGTAAGATGAACCTTTGTGCACTTTTAAAAATGATTATGTTTTTACTTAATTCTTTTACGACCTCATGCACTACCTTGCTAAATAGGATCAAAAAGAAATATAGTAAAATTGAAGTTTTACTTTCTTCCCTGGACCTGCGCTCCTAGTTCCCTTTCCTAGTTTTGTAGGTTCCTAGAGGAACCTACATTCCCATTTCCTTTGTGTATTGTAAAAAGATTCTGTGTGTTTGAAAGCATCTGGGTGAGTGGGTATATAATCTTTCTGCACAAATGACATGTTTTTCTATATACCGTTTTTTTTTAAAGATTTTATGAGAGAGAATGCACATGAGTGTGTAGAGGGGGGAAAGGAAGGTAAGGGACAGAGGGAGAGGGAGAAGCAGACTCCCCAGTGAGGACAGAGCCCTCTGCCTATGCTCAATCCTAGGACCCTGAGATCATTACTTGAGCCGAAGGCAGATGCTTAATCAACTGAGCCACGCAGGAGCCTTCACCTTATTTATAATAAATTTTGAAGATTGTTCTTTTCCACATACACATCTGCTTATTCCATTTAGTGGCTTTATAGTACTCTGTTAATGTGATGGGCTTTTAAAATTACTGAAATAATGAAATATTGAAAAACTCCTTTCTGTTATATCATATTATAAATTCTGAATGACTAGCAAAGCATAGGTGCTTTAAAATATAAATTATAACTTAAACTATTTAAAAATACTCTGATTTTAAAAGTAGTATTTTTTGCAGAAAGTTTGGAAGCTTAAAAAATATAGAATGAAAAATGTTTATAACTAAACTATCCAAAGGTAGGTGTGGTGTCATTTTGGGGTATTTCCTTCCAGTCATTTTTCCTATGTATTTTTAATATAGTACAGTTTAAAAATGGTTGCAGAACACTGTATGAATGCAACATTATTTAATTCAATAATTTCCTTATTCTTTATTGTTGAATACTTAAATTATTTTTCATTATTAGAAATAACACTGCAATGTGTATTTTTGTGCAAAAATCAGTTTTTCAAAGGGTTACGTAATAGAAGAACAGAAGCATTGGCTATTTTACTCTTTTAAAATAGCAAATTTGGTATGGAAAAAGTCAATATTTCTGTGCCTAGTGGGGATAAACTTTGATTTTGGTGTTGATTAATGCTTAAGATGTCTTATACATTACTTATTTATGTTCTTAAGCTATTTGTATATGTACATATATTTATTCATTTTTAAAAGATTTATTTTTAAAGATTTATTTATTTTAGAGAGAGAGTAGTGCAAGCATATGTAAGTGAGGGGGAGGGGCAAAGGGAGAGGCAGAATCCTTGAACAGACTCCTCACTGAGTGGAGGAGCCTGATGTAGGGCTTGATCCTAGGACCCCAAGATCATGACATTAGCAGAAACCAAGAGTTAGACACTCAACCAACTGAGCCACCCAGGTGTCCGTATTTATTTACTTGAGAGAGAGAGCACGTGAGCAGGGGGTGGAGGCTTGAGAGGGCAGAGGGAGAGAAGGGAACTCCCCACTGAGCATGGAGCCAACACATGGGCTCTTATGAACCTGAAGTCATGACCTGATCCAAAACTGAGAGTCAGTCATTTAACTGGCTCTATAAAAAGTCCTAAATATACATATTTAAACTGAAGTATAATTGAAGTATAATTGATGTACAACATCCTGTTAGTTTCAGGTGTACATCATAGTGATTTAATATTTTTATACATTGTAAAATGATCCCATGATAAGTCTAGTTACCATCTGTTACCCTACAAATGTCTTTAAATATTGACTTTAAACAAAAAATATATGTATTAAATGTTAAAAACATTATTTGAATTTCTTTTTATGTATAGTATTAATTCATTGTCCGATTGATACCTTTTTAAAAATTTTTTTTTTAAGATTTTATTTGTTTATTAGAGAGAGAGCGAGCAAAGGCAGACAGAAAGGCAGGCAGAGGCAGAGGGAGGAGCAGGCTCCCCGCTGAGCAAGGAGCCCGATGTGGGACTCGATCCCAGGACGCTGGGATCATGACCTGAGCTGAAGGCAGCCGCTTAACCAACTGAACCACCCAGGCGTCCCCTGATTGATACTCTTGAGGTTGCATATGTTTTTCTTAAATCTAGATTGGTTTCATCTGGAAAGTTAGGCCAGTATAATTTTTGTTGATATTAGAAGCATTGTTTCTTATGCATTTTAATAGTACCAGTGTTTACAGTATTTTTGCCTCTTAGTGTTAAAAGCTAACTCTTATTCTTGCTGCTGAAGGCCTTTTGTGAAGTTCAATATATATGGCCTATTTTATAGGTGACAGTGCTCGATCTCAAGTTTTGAGAGAGAAGGTTATTGAATTGGAAACAGAAATAGAAAAATTTAAAGCTGAGAACACATCTTTAGCTAAACTTCGCATTGAACGGGAAAGTGCCTTGGAAAAACTTAGGTAAGTTTGCATCTATAAGTTGGGAAAAAATATAATGATTCAGTTTTATCTTCAAGATGATATATAAAGTACTTGAAATGATTTTTGTCAATTCAACAAAATAAAATAAAAAAGTGAAATATTTTTCTTTGAAATCTTAACTGCATAAAAATTTTTTAATTAAAATGACCCATTGTAGTCAGAAATGTGCTAAAAGAGGAATTCTCTTAGTTGAGGAGATTATAAGCTGAATTTTGAAAAGCATTTTTTTAAAAAAAAATTATTTATTTATTTGATAGAAAGAGAGATCGCAAGTAGGCAGAGAGACAGGCAGAAAGAAAGGGGGAAGCAGGCTCCCTTCTGAGCAGAGACCCTGATGCAGGGCTCGATCCCAGAACCCTGAGATTATGAGCTGAGCCGAAGGCAGAGGCTTAACCCCCTGAGCCACCCAGGCACCCTTGAAAAGCATTTTGAAGCTGTTAATTCAAGTGCTACCTTGGCCATTGCATGAATTTTCTAGGGCTACTGTAACAACGTATAGTTGATCCTGAACAATGTAGAGGTTAGGGGCTCCATCCCCCTGTACAGCCAAAAAGTTACATATAATTTTTGACTCCCTAAAAACTTTGCTACTAATAACATATTGCTGCCTGGAAGTCTTACCAATAGCATACAGTTGATTAACACATGGTTTGTTACATGTATTATATACATATACTTGTAGTAAAGTAAGGTAGAGAAAAAATGTTAATAAACTTGTAAGGAATAGAAAATACATTTACAGTACTGTATGTAAAAATTTGTATGTAAGTGGATCCATGTAGTTCAAACCCATGTCGTTCAAGGATCAACTGTACACACAAACTAAGTGGCTTAAAACAACAGGAATTTGCTCTGTCAATCCTTGGTATTTCTTGGCTTATCATTGGACATTTGGGTTGTTTCTGCCTTTTGGTTATTGTGAATAATGCTATTAATGTTGGTGTGTAAATATCTGTTCAGGTCTCTTAGTTCTTTTGTATATATACCCAGGGGTGGAATTACTGGGTCATATTCTATACTTAATTCTATACTTAATTTTTTGAGGAACCACCATACTGAGTGGTTGCACCAGTTTACATCACATTAACTGATTTGATATGTTGAGCCAGCCTTCTATTCCAGGGATGAATCCCACTAGGTCATGGTGTAAATCCTTTCAAAGTGCTGTTGGATTTGATTTGCTAGTATTTATTGAGGATTTTTATGTATGTGTGCATCAGGGATTGTCCCATAGTTTTCTTGTGGTGTCATTGTCTGGCTTTGGTGTCCCAGTGACTGCCCTCATGAAATGCATTTGAAAGTATTCTCTTTTTTTGGAAGAGTTTAGGCAGGATGGGTATTAATTATTTTTTGAATATTTGCTGGAATTTACTTGTGAAGCTATCTGGTCCTGAACTATTCTTTCTTGGGAGGTTTTTGATTACTGATTCAGTTTCCTCATTATTGTTCTGTTCAGGCTTTCTGTTTCTTCTTGATTCAGTTTTGGTAGGTTGTATATTTCTAGGAATTTATCTGTTTCCTCTAGATTATCCAGTTTTGGGGATATTTTGCTCACATATGATCTTTTTTATTTCTGGGGGCATCTATTGTAAAGTGTCCTCTTTATGATTTTATTTGAGTTTCCTCTCTTTCTTAGGTCTAGTAGGGGTTTGTTGATTTTGTAGTTTTTTCCTTCTGAGACTTCCACAATGAATATATTGGTTCTTTTGTAGTGTCCCATAGATCTCACGGGCTTTCTTCATTCTTGTTCTTTCTTTTTCTTTTTTTTCCCTCTAACTGACCTCAAATTACCTTTGAGTGAGGTTCTTCTGCTTGATTAAGTCTGTTGTTGAAGCTCTCTATTGTATTTTTTCACTTTATTCATTGTATTCTTCAGCTCCAGAATTTCTGGTTTTTAAGTTTTATTTATTTATTTTTAAGTAATCTCTATACCCCACATGGGGCTCACACTCATGAAACCTGAGATCAAGAGTCACATGCTCCACACACTGAGCCAGCCCGGTGCCCCTCTTTTTAAAGTTTATTTATTTATTTAGTTTTTAATAACTGTGTGTGTGTGTGTGTGTGTGTGTGTTTTTAATTTATTAGTTAGAGAGAGAGAGAGAGAGAGCGAGCACAGGCAGACAGAGAGGCAGGTAGAGGCAGAGGGAGAAGCAGGCTCCCCGCCGAGCAAGGAGCCCGATGTGGGACTCGATCCCAGGACGCTGGGATCATGACCTGAGCCGAGGGCAGCCGCTTAACCAACTGAGCCACCCAGGCGTCCCGCGTGTGTGTTTTTTTAAAGATTTTATTTATTTGACACAGAGAGAGAGATCACAAGTAGGCAGAGAGGCAGGCAGAGTGAGGGGGAAGCAGGCTCCCCGCTGAGCAGAGAGCCCGACATGGGGCTCCATCCCAGGACCCCGAGATCATGACCTGAGCTGAAGGCAGTGGCTCAACCCACTGAGCCACCCAGGCGCCCCTAATAACTGTGTTTTTTAAAATGATTTCTATCTCTTGGTTGAACATCTTTTCTTTCATGTATTATTTCCTGACTTTGTTGAATTATTTATCTGTGTTCTCTTGTAGTTTGCTGAGCTGCTTTAAAATATTTATTTTGAATTTTTTGTCAGGCAATTCTTAGATCTGCATTTCTTTGGGATTGATTGCTGAAACTTTATTAGTTTCCTTTGGTGGTGTCACATTTGCCTGATTTTTCTGCAGCCTTGTGTTGACATTTTTGCATTTGAAAGGGCAGAAAACTCTTCCTTTACAGACCAGTTTTGACAGGTAAAGACCTATTCCAACTGGATCCCTGGACTGGTGGCCAGATTCTAGGATCACAGTTGAATGGGATTGTAGTGTGGCTCTTGCTGGGTCCCTACTGGAGTCCGTAATTGGCGGGTCTCTCTCTCTCTCTCTTTTTTTTTCTTCAAGATTTTATTTATTTATTTGAGAGAATGAGAGAGAGAGAGAGAGCACGAGACGGGAGAGGGTCAGAAGGAGAAGCAGACCCTACTGAGCAGGGAGCTCCACGTGGAACTCAGTCCTAGGATTTTAGGATCATGACCTGAGTCACTTAACCAACTGAGCCACCCAGGCATATTGGCGGGTCTCTTAACAGGGGCATGGTGGATGTAGTTCCTACTAGATCCCTAGTTGGACAGGATTGCTTGTAGGAGTACAGTCCAGCAGTGCTGAAGCTAGTCATGGGGCTGCTTCCAGGTCTGCTGTTGAGTGTGCAGACAGTGAGTTTGTTACCAGGGTGAGAATGGGTGTGACTCTTGCCAGGTTTTTGAGCAACCTCCTTTTGGGCCCCTGGGTGAGCAGGACTGCCTCCAGTACCATGATACAGCAGGGCTAGAGCCACGTTACAGGACTGTTTCACATTTTATAGTCACGACTGAGGTCTGTGGGCCTGTTACCAGGGACACAGATGGGTTTGGCAGATGCGCTGGGGTTTCTCAACCTCCTATCTGGATGGTAGAGCTCCCACAAAAGTACTTTTATCTGTGTATGGCTGTCAGCTTGTTTTTTGTGTGGGGAGATGTGAGCTGGGGACCTCCTGTTCCACCATCTTGATATGTCCCTCTTCCTATGCTCCTAACAGAACATCAGAACAGACCTGGGTTATGATAGTTCCTCTGATCAATATTCTCCTAAGCTAAGACACCAAGTCCTCACACTGGTCTGTAAGACCGTAATTCATTTGGCTCTCTGTTTTATTTTTTGACACTTTTTCCTACTTTTCTGTTTCAACTTTGTTTTATCCACCCTGGCCTCCTATAATCTTTGACCACATCAGGATATTCCTACCTCAGGGCTTTTGCATATGGTGTTCCCTCTTTCTGAGCTGTTTTGTCCAGATATCCTTATGGCTGTTTTCTCAGTTCCTTCAGGTTTTACTTAAAATATTATCTCAATGAGATGACCTCATCCATAATTTCAATCTCCTTGATACTTCCTACCCTTATTCCTTGCATTATTTTTCTTCTTCTAATATGCCATGTATTTTATTTATCTTGTTATTGTCTGTCTCTTCCATTAGAATGAGAAGCTCCATGAGAGTAAGAGTGTTTATTTTTTCACTGGTTTTTCCAGTACCCAGGGTAGTGCTTGATTCATAGTAGGTGCTCAATGAATATTTGTTGGAGGAATGCTTTATGGAGTTAACTGACAGTTATTTCAGTACTATGGATTGAAGATGGATTCACCAAGACCAGCGGCTCCTCCATTCCAGGCTGTCACTGATGTTCCATTTCATATGACATGTGGATTACTCCATTAAGATGGTCCCTTTAAATGATAACATGGTTTGGTCATTTTAGGAAAGAAATTACTGACTTTGAACAACAGAAAGCAAAAGAATTGGCTCGAATAGAAGAGTTTAAAAAGGAGGAAATGAGGAAGCTACAAAAAGAACGCAAAGTTTTTGAAAAGTATACTACAGTTGCAAGAACTTTTCCAGATAAAAAAGAACGTGAAGAAATACAGGTATGCCAGTTCTTTATGTTAGACTTATGTGATATGTTTGTCCCAGTGCTGTGGGGCACACAGTAGGAGGGCTGTCCCTTGTTTTCCTCCCTCGAGCCCTGAGATATTAGAGTGATGTGTCAAAGAGAAATGGGGTGTCAGTTTTTTAAACATTTTTTAAAAAGATTTATTTATTTATTTGAGAGCAGGGAGAGGGGCAGAGGGATAGGAAATAATTCCTTAAGCAGACTCCCTGCTGAGTGTGGAGCCCAACATGGGGCTCGATTTCAGGACCCTGAGAACGTGATCTGATCTGAAATCCAGAGTCAGATGCTTAACCTGCTGAGCCACCCAGGGGCTCCTGGGTATCAATTTATTAATCATCCATTGACTTATTAAGTTATTGGTTTGAGGTGGCACGAGGAGTATTTTTTGTCAGTCTGACTTTTAAAGAACAAGATATATCAGTTCTTTTCTTAGTAGAGGCTTCCAAAAAGAAAAAAAAGAAAAGACTATAGTAATGCCATGGATGAATTAACAAGCCAAGAGTTGGAAATTCACCAACATCATGTTGTGTTGATCTGGTTGGCACCCCTTATACCAAATACTGTTACTTCTAGTCATTTATACAAATTTAAGGCCCCTATACTATCTGGGTGTTTAATTTTAAAACTTATCAACTGATAGGCCAAATAATCAGTCCTCTTCATTTCAAAGTTAGAATGGACATAATCAGAGAAATGTAGTAGTTAAAAATAACTGCTGCAGGGGCACCTGGGTGGCTCAGTCGGTTAAGCATCCTGACTCTTGGTTTGGCTCAGGTCCTGAGATTTGAGCTCCATATCAGGCTCCATACTTTGCGTGGAGTCCATTCCAGTTTCTCTCTTCATCTCCCTCTGTCCCTCCCCCCATGCTCTCTTTCACTCTCTCTCTAAAATAAAAGTAAATAAATCTTTAAAATAAATAAAAATAACTAATGCATTTCTAGCTAAAACTCAACTTTCTAGGAAAAAAATAGGTGAATATATTTGTGACATTGGCGTATGCAAAGATTTCTAAGAGGACACAAAGAACTAAGTACAAAGAAAACACGGACATATTGAACTTCATTACAAGTAATACTTCAGTGGCGCCTGGGTGGCTCAGTCAGTTAAGCATCTGCCTTCGGCTCAGGTCATGATCCTGGAGTCCTGGGATTGAGCCCTCGTCAGGCTCCCTGCTCAGCAGGGAGTCTGCTTCTCCCTCTGCCTCTGCTCCTTCCCCTTGCTCTGCTAGCTCTTGCTTATTCTCTCTCAAATAAATAAATAAAATCTTAAAAAACAAACAAGTAAAACTTCAGTTTACCAAAGAAAAATTTTAAAAGGCTCTCCAATGCTTATGGTATAAAGTACAAACTCTTCCATATTTTAGATACTAGTATTTTTGGGGTGCCTGAGTATCTCAGTTGGTTAAGCATCCACCTGTTGATCTCAGCTCAGGTCTTGATCTCAGGGTTGTGAGTTCAAAGCCCTGCATTGGGCTCCATGCTGGGTGTGGAGCCTACTTAAAGAAAAAAAAAAAGTAAATACTAGAATTTTTGAGTTTCATTCTCTGCTTTCTCCCTTCTCATGTAGTATACCTTCCTTGAGAAAGCTCATCTGCAAACCCAAACTTAAGTTATCACGTGCCACGTCGACTAGGATCTTTAAATCTATTTATTTATTTTGTGGGAAGAAACATATGCTGTTGCGTTTTTGTTTAATGCTCAGTTTATTGAATCTAGTATGTTAGACATTAACAATCTATTTCATAGTTTTGGAAATCATTCCTGAACGATCTTTGTATTTTGATAGTGTTGACTTAAGCATTAGACCCTTTTCAAACTTGATTATTGTGTGTGGCCATGGGTATTCATTATTTCTTTCTGTTTTTGTTACACTTCCTCTTTTTTTTTTTTTAAGATTTTATTTGTTTATTTGACAGACATATCACAAGTAGGCAGACAGGCAGGCAGAGAGAGAGGAGGAAGCAGGCTCCCCGCCGAGCGGAGAGCCCGATGCCGATGCCGGGCTGGATCGCAGGACCCTGAGATTATGACCTGAGCCGAAGGCAGAGGCTTTAACCCACTGAGCCACCCAGACGCCCCTACACTTCCTCTTTTTCTTACACTATGCAAGTATGACTTTAATAAATATATACTTAATAAAAACAAACCTATATTTATTGCTACTCTTCTGCTTATTAAATCATTAAAAGAGTAGAGATGGCATATTCAACCTTCTTTTATATTATAGTTTTTGAAAATATTAACTCTTTTCTTTTGGGTGTTCATTCCTTCAGCACATTGATTTGAGAACCCCTTATGATGAGCATTGGGGAACTGTTGATGAGGAAGACATTTCTGTCCTCCTGGAATTTATATTCATCATTATTGATTTATGGCCTTTTACAGACTCAAGTTACTCTAATTTATTATAAAAATTTCCTTTTTGATAATCAAGTGGCCCCAGTTTGGCCAGTGGGAGCCCGTATATACATCAGCTTCCTTGTCCTTCAGCTTTGCCCCTGCCCTTAGATGGCTGAAATTATCCCTGCTTTCTCTAATAACTGGTTATTTCAGATAACCTGGTTTTTGCTTTTGTTTTTCTTCAATCTACCCCAGATCTGGAATCAGCCACCGTCTAGGGAGCCCTATTGTCTTACTACTAGGGAGTCATCTGAGGATTGGCAGTCAGTGGCAGTGATATCTTTGCTGTGGTGCCTGTTGGAGTGCACAGCTGGGGAAGGGTGATGATTTTCTGAAGTCATGAGTTCACACTGGTTCTTTTATCTTAATCATGTAACATTATTCCAATTTTTTTTTTTATTTTTTTTTTAAGGTTTTATCCGTTTATTAGTCAGAGAGAGAGCGAGCACAGGCAGACAGAGAGGCAGGCAGAGGCAGAGGGAGAAGCAGGCTCCCCGCCGAGCAAGGAGCCCGATGTGGGACCCGATCCCAGGACGCTGGGATCATGACCCGAGCCGAAGGCAGCCGCTCAACCAACTGAGCCACCCAGGCGTCCCCATTATTCCAATTTTTATGCAGTGAGTTTTCATTGACCATTTACACACTGATGTTCAGTCAGATCTCTGCTGAGTTACCAACATGTTTATCTGTTTCTTCATTCAGAAGGTAATTGAGGGTCCAGGATCTGTGAGGTGCTATGTAGTGAGCTTGTTAGCTCTGTTTGGATGTTTCAGTTTTTAAAAAAATTAATTAATTAATTAATTTTAATCAATTAATTATTTTTTTAAAGATTTTATTTATTTATTTGTCAGAGAGAATGAGCACAGGCAGACAGAGTGGCAGGCAGAGGCAGAGGGAGAAGCAGGCTTCCCGCTGAGCAAGGAGCCTGATGTGGGACTCGATCCCAGGACTCTGGGATCATGACCTGAGCCAAAGGCAGCTGCTTAACCAACTGAGCCACCCAGGCGTCCCTACTTTTTAATTTAAACATATAATGTTGGATGTTTCAAATTTAACTTACCTTATTCCTACTAAATCTGCCTTTTCTTTTGACTTTTTAACCCATTCACACCTGCGATAAAAAGAGGTCTAGACCTTTTCCACCTTCAAATTCCATCAGTAATAGTTTCTTTTGACTTTATCTTCTGCATATCTTTTTTATCCTGACCCTTTCTCTCTCTCTTCTTCACACATATTCCTTCTAGCTGTTACTTTAAATCCTATTTTCTAGTCCTTTGTGACCAAGTATATTAATATTTGTCACTCCCTCTATGATTCTATTCTTTTGACTCCTATAGGACCTTCCAGTTCATTGGTTTCCCTCACCTTCCTATGTCCTTAAACCCCAGAGACAGTTACTCTAGTCACTTCTATAAGTGTATTCTTTACTCCTTTTTTCTCAAGTCATCATATTTTGTATATGTTCTGCCGAAGCAAGCACTCAAGTCATCATATTTTGTTGGCAAAACTATAGGCCTGGCATTTCCTACCTTCTTCATCTTTGTGCCCATAACACTTGGTTTAGCTGGTTGAAAAATTTAATGGGGAGAAGGTCCATGCTTTTGGGATAGCCCTGCTTATGTACCAGGTCTCACCCCTCCAGCATTTCTTGTTTCTCTAACACCGTCCATTTCCACTCTACTGAATCTTGACATCAGTGTACCCACTTGCTGTAACTTCTTAAAATCTCTCTTGCCCCCATACTCCTTTGGTCACAACCATGTTTCTTTGTAGCAAAACTCCTTGAAAGTGTTGTCTGTTTCACTGTCTCCCATCTCAGCTCCTGTTTTGTCTATAACATGCTTCCCTCTACACCACTTCTCTGAAACTGCCCCTGTTGCGGTCCCCAGTCTTTACCTGATCGGGGAGCTCTTGGTCCTCATCTGACTTGGCTGTCAGCCCTACGAGACTCCTCATCAGCGCTTTCATTCTTTTGACTCGGTTTGACTGGCAGGATGGATACCTGATGCTCTGGGTTTTCCCCTTACCTGATTGATGTCTTGCCTTGTCCTCTTTGGCTTTTTCCTCCTCTTTAACTTAATGGTGGAGGCCACCCAGCAGGGAGGAGGTTCTGTCCTTCTTGGATGATCTTCTCTAGTTTCATGCCTTCAGTTGGGATTTACATGCTAAAGACTTAAAAACTTAAATCCTGGCCTGTACCTACTGGATGTGCTGATCTGGTCTAACTAGCTACTGGATATTTCACCTCCATGTGTCTCCACATGAACTTCTGAACTTCCCTTCCCCACCCTTCTCCATCTCAGGTGGCAGTATCCTTGACCTTCCACATACTCGGGCCAGAAACCTAGGATTGTTCACTTCTCTTTCTCTCACACTGCATGCTCTTCTGTCAGAAACGTACCCAGACTTGAGCTGCCATCTCTGAGTTCAAGAACTGGCTGGCCACAGCTCTGCTTCCGCCCTGTCTTTTCCATGGGTTGTTTACCATGTAGCAGCCAGTGATTCTTCTGGAAAGATGCCAGGTCTCATCCCTCTCTGCCCATGGACCTTTAATGGCTTCACTTTTTTCTTATAGTTAGAGCCCCTGTCCTTACAGCCTCAAGTTCCTGTATGATCCGGTGTTCTTTCACCTTTTTCATGCCATCTCCTCCTCTGTGTCATTCATTCTGCCCCAGCTCACTAGCCTGCTTGCTGTTCTGCGACTGTGCCCAGGCACTCTCCTCCCTGGTGTATTACTGCTGGTGCTTTTAGCAATGCTCTTTCCCAGAAGAGCCACATGGCTCATTCTGAGCCTCCTTCAGGTCTCTGTTCCGTGAGATCTGCTGTAGTGTGTACTGCAGCCTCCCTTCCCCGCAAACTGCTTTCTTCTGCTTACCTTGCCTTTTCTTCCCTAGGCCCTGGCACTTTCTACACAACTCTCCCTGCAATCTTTTTGTTCTTCATATTCCAGGGACCCAGAACAGTACCTAATAGTAGGTGTTTTATAAATGTTAATTGCTGTTGAATAATTTTTTAACTTTATTGAGGAATAATTGAAAAATATAAGAATATATATTTAAAATGTAGTATGATGATTTTATATATATACATAGCAAGATCAAGATGTTAACATCTCCATCACCTGACATAGTTAACTCTGTGTGGGTGTGTGTGCTGAGAATGCTTAAGAATTGCTCTCAGAAACATCTGTTGTCAGTATACACCACTGTATTATTACTGTAGTCACCATGTCATACGCTGCTCATTAGAACTTATTCGTCTTGTAACTGAGGGTTTCTCTATCCTTTGACCTTCATCTCCCCATTTCCCTTTCCCCCAGCCTATGGCAATTACCATTCTGTTGTTTCTATGAAATTGGCTTTTTTCTTTTTTTCTCTATGATTTCACATGTAAGTGATACCATACAGTATTTGTCTTTCTCTGTTTGGCCTATTTGCTTTTGAATTCTTAACCTATTTAGACTTCTGTGTTACCATTTTGGTATTAATATGTCTTTTTGCCCACATGATGATAATGCTTACCAGTTAGAAATTGCTCATTTATTGGTTATACTCCACAATTATATAAATAGGGAGGCTGGTGTTCAGGGAGGTTAATACCTTGTTTCAAGAGTTTTTAAGCCACAGAACTGGGATTTGAGCCCTGATCTCATCCAAACCCAGAGTCCATGCTCCTTGTGATGTGACCATCCCCCATGGGAGGTCCTTCGAGCCCTAGTCTCTTCCTGTTACCTGGTTGCTTTTTGGCAGTCATGGGGCTTACATGAGAATGGATGGATGTCAAGTTTTACGTATGTACTAATGAGCTGCTTAGGGCTTCTCACTGCCTTTAGGCTCACATCGAGTCACTTCTCAGGTGGTGAGCAATGAGGTCTTGTTTTGGCCCATGCCCCTTGCCTCTGCTCCCAGGCACTCCCCATATCTTGCACCCACATGAGCCATGTAGGTGACTAATTTTTCCTTAGTTCTGATAATAATCTCAATTTTTGTGTAATTGGACATTGCTTCTAGACATTTCCAGGAGTTTCTTTCTTCACATAGGTCATTTAGTGCGTCTGAAACAGATCATTTTCTTTCTTTTTTTAAAAAAGATTTATTTATTTATTTGACAGAGAGAGAGAGAGAGAGAGAGAGATCACAAATAGGCAGAGAGGTGGGCAGAGGGAATGGGGGAAGCAGGCTCCCTCCAAGCAGAGAGCCTGACGCAGAGCTCTATCCCAGGACCCTGAGATCATAACCTGAGCTGAAGGCAGAGGCTCAACCCAGTGAGCCACCCAGGCTCCCCGAAACAAATCATTTTCTTAAAAACAATTTCTTCTTATGAATTCCAAGTAGAATCTGTTTTCAGGACTGATGGTTTTGACTTTGAATCTTATTCATCTGTTTACCTAACTCTTCCTTTAATTAGTTATAAATTCCTCTTAATTTTTTCTTACCAGATAATCCCCTATTTATCTCTCTTCTTCAATTAATAGTTTAATATAGACCTTTATTACCTCATGGCTGGCAGTATTATTGCAGTGACTCCTAAGTGGTGCCTGCCTCCTTCTGGAGTCAGTTTTGTTGATGGTATAAGGTGAGGCTCTTACCTGAATCCCAGTCCCTTTCATAAAAAACTTGTTATTTTTGAAATGTGATTGACCAAGCTTTCCCTTTTCTACTCTCTATGCTAGGGCAGCACTTCTATTTTGTTGGTGTGTCTCTTTTCTTCTATTGCATTGTTTTAATCCTAGTATTTTTTTTTTTTTTTTGAGAGGCTTTGAAACAGCAGATAGCATATTTACAGGAAGATTTGAAAAGAAAGGAAGCAAAATGGTCAAGTACACAAGGCCGTCTTAGAAGCCAGATAGAAATGTTGGTCAGAGAGAACACAGACCTCAGGGAAGAAATAAAAGTGATGGAAAGGTTCCGACTTGATGCCTGGAAGAAAGCAGAAGCTACTGAGAGCAGCATCAGGATGGGTCCCTGTGTGACTGCCACGAAAAGAGATGGGTCCATGGTAGGTTTGAAGCTGGTTTCGTCAAGTCAGGATGTTAAATATCTGAGTGATCCAGTTTATAGAGCTGAAACGTAGAGGGTGGTTGCCAGGACTGGGGGTGGGGGGTGGGAATGGGGAGTTGCTGTTTAATGGGAACAGAGTTTCAGTTTTGCAAGAGGAAAAGAGTACTGGAGCTGGGTGGATGTGAGGGTGCACAGTAGAGTGCTGACTTTACACTTAACAGTGGTTAAGACGGTGAACGTTATGTATATTTTACCACAATTGAACAATTCTTTTGAGCATTGCTTTGCAGGCAGTTTTTAAATTCATTTTTAGATTCTTTTAAAAGAATTATAGCACAATAGGCAGATAATCTTAGTTAAAACAGGCCAAGTGAAGTTTTTTTTACAGTGAGTCACATGCATATGAACCTTTTGAATCAGAAAATTAGTCTTTCATTCATCTATATTCACAATTATCATGTGCCAGACACTGATTTAGGGCACTGGGAATAAAACAATTAAAAAAATAGGTGAACTTCCTTGCCCTCTTGGAATTTTTATACTAGTGGTGGGAGGTCTATAAAGAAGATAGATAATAAAATATAAGGTGTGTTATATAGTGACAAGAACCAAGGAGAAAAAGCAGGAAAAGGGGATGATAACTGTTGGGGTGGGGGTTGTTGCTGTTTTAGACAGGATGGCTAAGGAAAGCCTTACTGAGAAAGTGACATTTGAATAATGGCCCGCAGTATTAAATATATTGACTATATTAATTTAAATGTATATAATTATTATGTTTTAAATATAAATATAATAAAGGGGTGCCTGGGTGAGAGTAGAGCCCATAGAGGAGCCTGAGGCCTAGAGGCTGTCTGCCTAATGGGCCTGAGCATGAGCATGGCTGAGGCTGGTGGAGCTACAGGGAAATAATGGGGAGAATGGTAGGAGATGTGATTGGAGATGGGACAGAGGGAGTTGAGTGCCAGGTTCATTAGGCCCTAATCAGTTCCTGTAAGCCCTTGGGTGTTTCCTCTGAGAAGGGGACCCCCCCACCCCACCCCGAAGGGCTGTGATTGGAGGAGACCGTTGGAGTAATTCACACCAGAGAACAGCGGCTTAAGACTAGGGGAGTAGCAGTGGAGGGCTGAGAAATGGACAGGATTTATTGATGAGCTAGATATGGGGTATGACAGCAAGGAAAGAGTCAAGAATACAGTTTCCAAGTGTAGTATAGTGTTTTGGCATACTAGAGTTTCCATTTATTGTAAGACAACAAGAAGAGAACATGTTTTTCTTGGAGTCATGGATATTAGGATCTCAGGTTTAGACAGGGTAAGTTTGAAATGCCTGTGGAGAAGTTTGAAAATGTGGAGACGTTACCTGGGCAGCTATGCACATATCAGGAGAAGGTTAGGTTGGAGCCAGAAGTTTGGGGTTCATCAGGATGTGTGGTAAAAGCTTTGGGCTGGCAGAGATCACCAATGCTGAAAGTGTGGGTAGTGAAGAGATTCACACAGAGCCAGAGTGTGAGAAGATGGGGGATGAGGAGAATGGTTAACCAGAGAGGACAGAGTAAAGGAGGCCAGTGTGGTGTCCTGAGAGCCAAGAAAAGAAAGGACCTCTAGGAGAAGAGACTGGCCAGCGGTTTCAAAAGCTGCTCCTAAATTAGATGAGGGCTGAAAATTAGTCATTAGATTTACCAGGTAGGGATGTATAGAAGATAAAGGCCTGACTGGATGAAAGACAATGAGAAGTTTCAGACAGAGTTTAAGAACCTTGTGGAGAGTTGCAGTAAATATAAAGAGATGGGGTGTTGGCTCTAAGGAAAGTTTTTTTTTTTAATGGAAAAATTAAGTGTGTATTGGTAGGATTGATTCAGTAAAGAGGAAAATACTGATGCAGGAGAACATGGGAGAATTGTTGAAGCAATGTTCATAAATGAGAGCAGTGGGGATTTAGGGAATGAAGGGGGGGCTGGACTTGGCTGGGCAGCACATGCCCTGTGGCAGAATGTTGAAGGTGTGGACTCCGGGCTTGATGTGCCTGCTGGTGGGAAGTTCTTTCCTAATGTCAGTGAAGTAGGAAGCTTGGTTATCAGCTGAGAGTGAGGATGGAGAAGTGTAGGAGGTTCAGGTAGATGGGAGAAAGTATGACATTGTCATCTAAGGGAGTGGAAAGCAAAGGGACTGAGGAAGTGTAGCCTGATTCCTGGGCTGCTTTGGGGACCAGTGCAGGTTAGAGATCATATATTTCAAGTGAGAATGTTTGTATCATTTTCTTGTTCAGCTTTTTGGTTGTAGGGTGGTGGAGAGTTGTATTTTATAAGAGGTGTGGTCATCCAGGTGAATACCACAGAGTGAGTGAGGGGCAGGGAAGTCGACAGTATATGCAGCCAGAGTGACTGCAGTGAACCATGGTTTAAGCTGCAGAAGAAGGACGTGAGGCTATACGGTTTTTGGTTTTTTTTTTCCTTTAAGCTTTTTTATTTAAACATATAATGTAACCCCACCACCCTCTCCCAACCCCTCTCCCCCCCCACCTCCCTCAGTTTGTTTTATGACATTAAGAGTCTCTTTTGGTTTGTCTCCCTCCCGATCCCATCTTGTTTCATTTTTTCTTTTCCTACCACCTTAACCCCCACCCCCGTTGCATCTCCACTTCCTCATATCAGGGAGATCATGTGATAGTTGTCTTTCTCCAGTTGACTTATTTCGCTAAGCATAATACGCTCTGGCGAGGATGTGGAGAAAGGGGAACCCTCCTACACTGTTGGTGGGAATGCAAGCTGGTGCAACCACTCTGGAAAACAGCATGGAAGTTCCTCAAAAAATTGAAAATAGAGCTACCTTATGACCCAGCAATTGCACTACTGGGTATTTACCCTAAAGATACAAACGTAGTGATCCAAAGGGGCACGTGTACCCGAATGTTTATAGCAGCAATGTCTACAATAGCCAAGTTATGGAAAGAACCTAGATGTCCATCAACAGATGAATGGATAAAGAAGAAGTGGTATATATATACAATGGAATACTATGCAGCCATCAAAAGAAATGAAATCTTACCATTTGCGACGACATGGATGGAACTAGAGGCTATATGGTTTTGAGGGACATAGCAAATCTGTATGGATCAGTGAATTGTAGGACCTTGTAGGTTATACACATTGGTGGAGTTAGGGTGTTAGATAAGTAAGTTGGAAGGATAGGATATGGCAGTCAGAAGAGAATGGAATTCTTGCTTCTTCCCATTTTATTAAAACAGCTTCCCTAAACAGAGAAATTTGAAAGAATAGTATGATGATGATCAGGTGACCTGAATAGTCACCTAGATATGACCACTGTTGACATTTTACCACTTGTGTATATGTGTTTTGCTGGGCCATTTGAAGCAAATTGCAGAAATCATGGCATCTTACTGCTAAATACTTTAGCATTTTATTAAATGACATTGGCTTTTTGAATAGACCAGGCTAATTATTTTTAGAATGCTGCACTTTCTGGCTTTGAGGGCTTAGGAATTGAGATCTTTGCAGTTATTGATAATTACACATATTGATAATGACTAGTTCTAGAATTTCCCATTGGCATGCATGACTGAGGTAGGATGGAGTAGATCAGGAAACAGAAGCTAAGGCAGTGGAGTTATCTCCTGGCAAGGGGTACATGGTGGCTGAATCATGGACGTGAGATACAGAGCTGGGGCAGCGGTGGTTAGGGAGGAGAGAGATTTGCTGGAAGTGGTGACAGGGAGCAAGGAAGACCTCTACCCTACCCCAAACCTAGGGGTGTGAGTTCTGAGGGTGAGAAACTTCTCTCTCTGGTAGGGGGCAATGGGGTGTTATGATCTCAGTAGAGAGCTAGGGCTCAAAGTGAGAGCAAGATGGTAAGGGACGTGCTTACAGGAGAGGTTGAGATAAAGGGGTTTTGCTGATACTGAGTTCCTGCCCTCTTTGGCTGATCTGATTAACAATCACAGAAGACTCTTTTATTTTATGTTGTCTGTTATCCCCTCACTTGAAGAATGAATATACAGTTGACCTTTGAACCACATGTGTTTGAACTGTGCAGGTCCACTTTATGCAGATTTTTTTCAATAAATATAGTATAACATTGTAAATATATTTTCCCTTCCTTAATATTTTAATAACTTTTTTTTTGCTCTAGTGGACTTTATTGTAATAATACAGTGTGTCATACATATGCCATACAGGATATGTGTTAATACACTGCTTATGTCATCGGGAAGGCTTCCAGACGACAATAGGCTGTTGGTAGTCACATTTTGGGGGAGTCAAAAGTTACACATGGATTTCCAAGTGTGTGGGGTGGTCATTGCCCCTAGTCTCCCCTCCCCGCAGTGTTTTTCATGATCCATTATATATCTGAAGGTGGGGTGTGTTTATAGTTCATTCCTAAATAATAGTTTGTTCCCTCTGACCTGTAGTGAAAAATAAAATGAAAACATAAGTGAACAAACTTAACCCATTTTCATTGCAAGCTGAGTTTTACTTTCATTCACTGTACTAATGTGTAGACTAACACTAATTTTATATTGAAAATTATCTCATACTATAGAATTCATCATTTCGGTCACAAAAGAGTCAAATTTCTTCAGGAACCCAGGTAGAAAAATGTAAGAAAAATCATTTGCCGACACAAGGTAAGAAGTTGCATGATCTTTTTATAAAATACTTCAGGAGGGACGCCTGGGTGGCTCAGTTGGTTAAGCGACTGCCTTCGGCTCAGGTCATGATCCCAGTGTCCTGGGATCGAGTCCCACATCGGGCTCCTTGCTTAGCAGGGAGCCTGCTTCTCCCTCTGCCTCTGTCTGCCTCTCTGTCTGCCTGTGCTCGCTCTCTCTCTCTCTTTCTAATAATAAATAAATAAAATCTTAAAAAAAAATAAAATACTTCAGGAATTCAAAAAATAGAGAATTTATACCCAGTTTAAGAAGTAAAACTTTGGGGGCGCCTGGGTGGCTCAGTGGGTTGGGCCTCTGCCTTCTGCTCAGGTCGTGATCTCAGGGTCCTAGGATCGAGCCCCGCATCGGGCTCTCTGCTCAGCAGGGAGCCTGCTTCCCCCTCTCTCTCTGCCTGCTTATGACTTCCGTCTGTCAAATAAATAAATATTTATTTATTATCAATATTCACTATACTGTGCCTTAGCTCCCTAGGACTTATTTACTACTTGTTGCAAGTTTCTTCCCTAAAACAATATCTCTCCTTATTCCTCAGACTCCCACCTCCTGGTATCTACTGCTTCACTCACTTTTTATAAGTTTGGCTTCTTTAGATTCCACATCTAAGTGATATCATACAGTATTTGTCTTTCTCTGTCTGACTTACCTCAACTTAGCATAATGTCCTCAAGGTCCATATATGTTATTGCAAATTATGTCATTCTTTCTCATGGCAAAGTAATATTCCATTGTGTATGTATGTATCAGATATTCTTTATCTATATATATGCTGATGGACACTTAGGTTGTTTCCATATCTTAGCTATTGTGAGTAATGCTGCAGTAAACATGAGCTTCATTGTCCTTTTTTCATTTCCTTTGGGTGTGCATGCAGAAGTGGCATTACTGGATCATATGGTAGATCTATTTTTGATTTTTTGAGGAATCTCTGTATTGTTTTCTATAGTGGATGAACCAGTTTACCATGCCCACCAACAGTGCACAAGGATTTCCTTTTCTCCAAATCCTTGCCAATACTTGTATCTCATGTCTTCTTCTTCTTTTTTAAAATAATTTTTATTAACATATAATGTATTATTTGCCCCAGGAGTACAGGTCTGTGAATCATCAGGCTTACCTACTTCACAGCTCTCATCATAGCACATACCTTCTCCAATGTCCATAACCCAACCAGCCTTTCCCTACCACCCCACCCCCCAGCAACCCTCAGTTTGTTTGTGAGATTAAGAGTCTCTTATGGTTTTTCTCCCTCCCGATCCCATCTTGTTTCATTTCTTCCTTCTCTACTCCCCAAACCACACGCCCTACTTTCAAATTCCTCATATCAGAGAGATCATATGGTAATTGTCTTTCTCTAATTGACCTATTTCGCTCAGCATAATACCCTCTCATTCCATCCATGTCATTGCAAATGGCAAAATTTCATTTCTTGTGATTTCCATGAGCATAGTATTCCTGTGTGTGTGTGTGTGTGTGTGTGTGTGTGTGTGTGTGTGT
>RCUC01118663.1:0-31946 GCA_003697995.1 Taxidea taxus jeffersonii
TTTTTTTTTTTTAAAGATTTTATTTGTTTATCTGACAGAGATCACAAGCAGGCAGAGAGGCAGGCGGAGAGAGAGAGAGAAGCAGGCTCCCTACCGAGCAGAGAGCCCGATGCGGGGCTCGGTCCCAGGACCCTGAGATCATGACCTGAGCTGAAGGCAGAGGCTTAACCCACTGAGCCACCCAGGTGCCCTTAATTATTGATTTTAGATCTTTTCTTTTCTAAAATGTGCATTCTTCTATAAATTTACCTCTAAATACCGCATTTGCCATATCTTACCTATTCTGATCATTTGTATTTCCATTTTCATTTAGTTCAATTAGAATATTTTTAAATTTCTCTTGAAACTTTTCTTTGACCTATGTGTTATTTATTTCCTAAATATTTGGGAGACTTTCCAGCTATCTTTCTCTTACTGATTTCTAGTTTTATTCCTAGCATTAGGAATTTTCTAAGTGCACTATATTGGATTGATTTCTAAATTTAATTCTTGGGGTCTAAGAGCAAACCTTGTGTGCTTTCTAGCCTTTTGTTAAGGTGCTTTTCCTGGCCAAGACTGGGGTCCATCTTGGCGAATGTTCCATGTGAGCTTGAGAAGAATGTGTGTCCTGCTCTTGGATAAAGTGGTCTGCAGGTGTCACTCGCAGCCAGTTGATTGACGGTGTTGTCGAGCTCAATGACGCATCCATAACTTCCTGTCCGTGGGTTCTGTCCACTTCTGGTGACGGGTGTGGCCGCCTCCGACTCTAACAGCGGAGGGTGTGGCTATGGAGGGTGTCCACACAACGGACTGCTCCACTCCTTCTGGCGGGGCTGCCAAGTTTTGCCTTACATATTTTCACCTTCTGTTGTTAGGCACATACATGTCTGCATGTGCTGGCGGGCCGGGCAGCCAAGGAGGGGAAAGCATTCTAAGAGAGGCAGCAGGAGGAGCAAAGGTCCAAAAGTGTGGCAGGGCGGGCACAAGGGGTGGGCAGTAAGGGAAGTGAGGCTCAGGCCAGTTTGGCAAATCCAGCAAGGGATGCCTGGGCCTTTCCATCCCCAGGAGGCACATGGAGCTGTGCAGGGGGCTCAGACCACTGGGGGGTAAGGCTCGCCTGAAGGGTCTCGGCAGGTACTAGGCCCTCACATCCCGGTGCCCACACCTTTCTGTGGCTTCCTCCTCTTGAGTGTTGGTGAGACCTGTGACTTGCTTCAACCCAGAAAATAGGGTAAGAGTGATGGGTGTCCATGGCTCTGTGCACGTGGTTGCCTTATGTTGGACTGTAATCCCCTCTTCCTGGGTTGCTTTCTCCTTGGCCGACCACCGAAGCGGCCACACTGGTGGGCACCACACGCAGGGACCGAGGGGCCATCTTGCCAACAGCCAGCGGGAAGCCGGACCGCGGTCCTACAACAGGAACGGAACGGTGCTGGCAACTTAAGCATGGAGCCAGTCCGCCCCAGTGCAGCTCCCAACAAGACTGTGGCCACAGGACACGTGTGCGGAGGACCCAGCCAGCAGGCCTGGACCCCCCTCCCCGAAACCCCGAGATAGTAGGTGTACGTGGCCTGAGCTGCCAGCTTGTGGCAGTTTGGATTTACGGCAAAGGCAGCTGGCATCTAGGTCCGGGGCCCTAATGCCAAGGCCTTTGAGAAATTCCAGGGGAGTCGAGGACAACCTGGCCAACGCCAAGGGGCATGTGGCCAGCTGCTGGACACACACCGAGAGCCGTCGCAGACTGCGGCCGGGCTGGCTTCTGAGACTTTTCAGGAAGGAAGTGGGCCGGGTAGTAGGTCGGGCCATTCTGTGAGCACAACGACAGGCGTGGGGTCCGCAGGGACGATGAGGGTCCCGCAAGGCGGTGCCTGACTCCCCAGCCCCAGCCCGCAGCTCCCAGAACCGCTTCCTGGGACAGTCAGTAGAAGCACGACAGCCGAGGCCATCAACAACACGACTGAGTTACAAGATAATGACAGTGAAATCAAGAAGTGTGTTGTGTGGGGGTCATGGGCTCCGGTGGCCAGCGGCGCCCGCAAAGCTCAAAGTCTGCGATAGGAATGACTTGCGGCGCACGCTGGGCCCAAGCGCCGCAGTTTTCGAAGGCCTTCAAGCGGGTCCTCCTTCCATGGTCTCCGAATTTGCTCCCGCCCCGCGGCTGGTCAGTTCCAGTTAAATCTGCCTTTTCTCACCAGAAGAAAATACCGTGCACTCGATCTTCGATTCGCTTGTGGCGATCTATCGGGAGGACTGCACCCCAGTTTCTCACCCTGCCTGGCCCCACGGGGCTGGCCTCCCACCCGCCGGGGGCGCACCCGCCCTGGGCCTCGTCCCCTTCTACCGGGGGGATGGCGGTTTCTGTGATCCGTCCCCGCGTCGCCGACCCCCCCGACCCGCACAGGACCCGACTGAGGACCGTTGTGAGGCTCGTGCTGCGCGAGTGACCTCCGGAGCCCGGTGAGTGGACATCAGCTGGCCTGCAGGTCAGAAACGGCCCTTCTGGTCTGGACGCCAAGACCTGTGAGTCTTGTCCCACATCCCCTCACGTCCCCACTGCTCCGGGCCGGCCCCGGAACGGAATCTGGGAGGCAGACGCACCGACCCGGGCTGCCGGGAGGCGCAGACACGAGAACACGGAGACGCCGGTCGCCCCAAACCGCACGTAGGGGAGCAAACGTTGACCGCCACACCCCGTCGTTTGCCCCATAAATACGGCCCTTCTGGGGCTCCCGGAGTAAGCGTCCGCGTTGCTGTAGCTGCGCTTCCTCCCGCCCTCTCCTATGCACACACCTCCCTTCTCCTCGTCTGCTTCTGTTAGATTTTTATAGGTCAGTAAAGCGGTTTTTCCCCTTCAAACCTGAGGGTACAGCTCCTGTGAAGCTTTTCTTCAGAACCCAGAGCCCTGCTCCGCCCTCCTGGCCGCCCCGCTCCACGCCACCCTGCAGGCCCCCCCATGGCACAGGGCGGCTCCTGTCCACACCCCTCCCGAACCTGTCCTGCCCGCAGAGGCCCCCAACGCCCTGCCCTCCGGAGCCATCCCTTCCCAGCCACCGCCCCCAGCTCAGACGGGGTCCCTCTGGTCGGACCCCAGCGGCTGAACGCCCAGCCTCACGGCACGACCCTCGCCCCACGGCCCCCTCGGAGCTGAGACGGGCTCCGGGCACGCGGGAGGGGCCCCCGTTGCCGGGCTGGGCCGCAGCCCCAAGGATCGCCAGACCCAGCGCCCCGGCCCAGCTCTGAGCCTCCCGGGGAGGCCGTTCAGGACTCCCAGGGGCCCACGGAGAGCGCGGCCGCGACTCACCCGGCGCGTGGGCCCCACCGCAGCGCCTGCTCCGTGGAAGGTAAAACCCACGCGCGCTCTCGGGGACGCCCAGCGGCTCCAGGTTGCCGCCAGCAGGTCCCGTGCGGGGTCCTGTGCTCGCGTCCAGGGCAGAGTCCCTGGTAAACGCCAGGAGGGCGCGGCTGACGGTCGGGGCCTGGGCCGCGCGGCGCTGGCTGGGGGACAGAGGGTCCGTCCCGGCGCGGCGGCCACAGCCCCGAGCAGCAGCGGAGCGCGCACAGGCCCGCCTCTCCCTCCGGACCCGCGCGCCACGAACACGGCTGCGGGAACACGGCTCCGAGAGGCCCACACGCCCGGGCGGGGGCGCCGAGCACCGCGGGGAGGCCCGGCGGAGGCAGCAGGCGGCCTGGGCTCCCGGGCCGGGACCAAGCGATGCGGGTGGGCGGGAGCACCTCTGGAAGCGGAGCCCCGGGGCCCTGGGTGCGGCGACCGGCCGGGCTGGCGCTTTCTTCTACGTTAGAGCCGACTGTGTTTCCTTTTCTGTGGGGGGTCTGTAGCTTGCCCGCTGTTTTCATCCCACCGTTGGTCTCTTCCAAGATGAGTTACTCGTGAGGCGGCCTGAGGAGGCTCAGTTGAGCCTCTCTTGATTTCAGCTGATCGCAGGCCCGTGGGATCGCGTCCTACGCACGGCATGTTGTCTGCTTGGGACTCTGCTCCCTGCCCCTTCCCCCCAAATAAACAAATAAATCTTTAAAAAAAAAAAAAGAAGAAGAAGAAGACGACGAGTTGTAAAGCTTTCCGTGTTAAGGAAAGCCCTTTTCTGTGGCTTGGGTTGGAAACTTGTCTTCTGACACTAACAGATTGGGGGGCATGCACGTACAAGCTTTTAGATTTTATGTTGTAAATATATTACTATTTTCCTTTATAGTCTCCAGAAGTGTAGGCATATTTGAAAAGGTCAACCCCACTTCCATGGCTATAAATGCTCATTTCATTTTTCTGGAATTTTCATTATTTCACTTTGACCCATTTGAAATATACCTGCTATCAAGAAAAATAACTGTGGGGACGCCTGGGTGGCTCAGTTGGTTGAGCGGCTGCCTTCGGCTCAGGTCATGATCCCAGCGTCCTGGGATCAAGTCCCGCATCGGGCTCCTTGCTTGGCGGGGAGCCTGCTTCTCCCTCTGCCTCTGCCTCTGCCTGCCTCTCTGTCTGCCTGTGCTCTCTCTCTAACAAATAAATAAAATCTTAAAAAAAAAAAAAAAAAGAAAAAGAACTATGGCCTTAAAAGGGTATAAATGTGTGTTTCTATCACAAAAATAAAATAAATCCTCAGGAAAGCTGTGTGTGCCTCCCAGAGACCCAGGCTCGCTCTCTCCTGCAGCTCTTGCCATTCTCCACCACACAAAACAGCTGCTGCAGCCCCAGCCACCACGCCCACATTCCAACCAACAGAGAAGAAAAAACAGCAGGAAAGAGCTCTCCTCCTCGAGGGCACGTCCCTGAAGTGACACTTCCCATTATGTCCCATGGGTCGGGTCTCCTGGCCTCGCCCGGCTACACAGGGCCCTGGGGGGCCGCAGTCATTACTCCCAGAGCAAGGGGGCGGCGGGGCTGGGGGGGGATCTGCCGGAGTCTGGGCCACAAGCACTCCCGGGAAGGAGAGCCTGCTCTCGCCAAGGCGGTGATCCCAGAGCACGTGAACCCGGGGGCTGTGAGGCCCTGGAGAGGGCATGACCTGGGAGGGACACAGGGTCCCCATCTGTCATGGGGAGACAACGAACTCTGCCAACTGAGAGCGGGAGCGAGAAGGCCCAGCCAGGGCGGCGGGGACGCAGGGGCCATGAGCTGAGCCACGCCGTGAGCACCGCCCACACCTCGGACACCCGAGGAGCCGGACTATGGCTCTGCTCCTTCGCACTCCGAGCAGAGTCTCACCGCCTGGAGCAGAGACTCTGAGCAGGTCCAGGCCTGAGTCCCCAGGCCCCGTGTCCCCCCAGTGTCCACCAGGCAGCCCAGAGACCACAGAATCCCGGCCCCGGATGACCTGCAGGTGTAGCAGGAGAGAAAGCCAGCGGGGCTGGCCCAGAGCACATGGTTGGTGCCTGCGTCTGTCCCAGGCTGCCCAGCTCCGACCACCAAGGGTCCCCACGCTGGCGCTGGGCCCTTGCACACCCACCCCAAACCACCCACCCCTCCCAGGATGCTGACTTCTGGTGCTGATGCCAAAAATCTAGACAAAAGGGGACCATTTGCCACCCCCTTCCGGTGGGTGCAGAGAGGGCTGCCCCCAGGAGGTGACCCAGCAGAGCCCCAAGGTGACATCATGTACCAGCCTCAGCAGGGGCTGGCAGGTGCCTCCCTTCCCGCATCTCCCTCTCACCTTCCCTGGCCGCAGCCCCGACCCCAGCCCTGAGCCCTGAGCCCGGCGGGCCAGGCTGGCTTCTGAAGAACCCCCGCAAGCAGCACATGGTGGGGTCTGGGGCAGGTGGGCGTGGGAGCCCTGCACCCCTGCAGCCTGTCCCAGGCGACTGGTAACATGCTGGGAGGCACGACTCCGCTCCAGTGGACGTCACTAGCGGAAAGCTCACTCTGCTCAGACTCGGACAGCACCTTCTTCCAGCCTTCCCTGCGACCACGACCCTGACCCTGGCCCCTGACCCTGGCCGTGAGCGGGCGGGAGGGGCCGCCAGCCGCCCTCCCCAGCAGCCTCGCTGCCGCCCCCTGGTGCCTGGGGTACAGACCCAGCTCTGTTCGCAGACGCAGCCAGCGCCGGGCCCACAGTGACGCCCCCGCCAAGGGCCACGGCAGATAAAAAGCGTCCGTCAGACACAGGACAAGCTATCAAAGGAAGACGTTTTATTTTCAAGTTTCTATGGAGATGTTACAGACAATGGAGACTGAAGGGGAAAAAGAAAAAACATTTAAAAATTTTAAAACTACCAGTTTAAAATAAAAATATGATTAGGTAAAATAATAAATAATGCCATCCCAGGACAACTTTAAGATGAAGGCATGTCGCGTGCCTCGATGAGCTGGCGGGGACAGGCTGGCGCGAGCCCGCCCAGCGCCCTAGACAGGGAGGAATGAAGTGGCCACACCATCCAAATCTTGACTTTATTTTTTAATATAAAAACCGTATTTTTGGAAACCCACCCTACCTTTTCCCCTAACATAATGCTTTACCTCTTAAAAATAAAAATAAAGTACTAATTCTATATACATCACATGTACCATACAAAAATGTATCCAAAGTTTCTATTGCTACCAAAGTGTTCTAAATTAAAACAAGTTACAGAAAGCCCCTCATTGTAAACAAAAGATTACAAGTTACAAAATCAAAGAACACACAGCCAGAGTCGTTTACACAACAACCAACACATCGGGCTCCCAAAGCAAGTTGAATTTTTATGTGCTTGTATAAAAATGCATATCAATATACTTCTGCAAATTTATCTTTCATTATAAAGCAAATGAGTACACTTTCTACAATAAATATCCCGCTGGGAGGCACACCCGTGGACAGGCGAGGGCAGGCGGCGCAGGCTGGAGGCAGGCGAGGACGGCCAGGACGCGACACCCAGAGGACGCGCCCGCCCCGGCCCTCACGGGGGACGGCGGAGTGTTTTTGGTGATCTGCAAGTGATGTCCACAGCATAAATCTATTCTCCACCTCTTTCCACAAAGTACCATCAAAATATTGTCTTTTTCTTTCTTAAAATACACATTTGTCATTGTAAATTTACATCCCGTCTTATTAAATAGTGGTACTCCGTGTAAAGAGTATGATTTACAAAATTATTAAACATTCAAAAGTCTTTAAAAAAAAAGCTACAGGTCAAAGAAAGTGAGGCGAGCAGCGGCCTCCAGCCGGGCGTGCGGCGGGCACAGACGAGCTGGGAGGGCGCAGCCGCGCCGTCCAGAGCGCCCAGACGGGGGTGTCCCCGGAGAACGTGGAAATAAAACCGGCCGTCCGCGCGGGAGGACGAAGGAAAGAACCAGGCCTAGAGGTCAGAATAAGTTAAGTCTGGAGCAATATACACGCATGTACAGCTTATCCACACTATGGACAAGGCCACGCGAAGGCGGGCAGGTCAGTCGATGTCACTGAGGTCGCTGGTGGGCTCCCCGTGCACGCGGCTCAGGTGGCTCATGGCGCGGTCGAAGGCGACCCTCACGGCCTTCCTGATGCTGGAGCTCCGCCCCTCCATCATCTTCAGTTTGTCGATGGTCTCATCCATGCCCAGGGGGACCATCTTGGACTTGGGGAGCCATTGCCTTTTTAAGAGAGAAAAGAGGGGAGCGGTAAGAGCTGCCCGCACAGGGACCCGGCAGCTCCAAGCTCCTGGGCCGGCAGGGATGTGCGGCAGACGCCAGGCGCTCCAGGGCCAGCCCCATCAGCCAGGACTGACCAGCCTCGGGTCTGCGAGCGGGGAGCTCCGCCTGACGACCCTCCTGCAAACGTTGGGGCCAGGGGCTCAGGGGCGGTATGCAAACCAAGTCATCACCATGTCTCCTCCACGACACTTCCCGAGGGGCCACTGCACCCTGGAGGCTGGCGGGAGACGAGCACAACTCATCAGCCTCCCATACCTTACCTGAGTGGCCACCAAGGGCACACACAGACACTCCCTCGCACGGCGAGCAGGGGAGGGCAGGGCCACGCCCGGACGGGGGTGTCCCCGGAGTGGGCAAGTGGACCGGGCTGTGGGGCGGCCGCCCAGCCCGCAGACCGGACACGGCGGGCACGAGCCCCCAACCGGGTCTGACCGGGACCAGGTCACAGTGAGGAGAGCGAGACGGAGGTGGGGAGGGAGAGAGAGAGACGGGAGTGAGGAGCGCCCTTGGCTGCCAGCGGCACACACAGCCCATGTGGTCTGCATCCCTCCACTGGCCCTGCACAGCCCCTCCACGCCAGGGAGCCCCTCACCAGCACAGGGAGCTCTCAGCACGGAGGCCACCAGCGTGCACCCCACACGTGCTAGGGGACAAGGGACCCGAGCAATGTGGGGGTTGTAGGACCCCAGGCCCAAGAGCACCGCGCAGACCCACACGGGAGAGGAAGTGACAGGGCCCGGTCGGCTGTCCCCCAGCAGGACCCTGGAGCACCGAGCGGCCTGACAGCAAGCCCAAGGCCGGCCCTGGCGTGGCCTGCGCCCCTGCACTCACCAGCTTCTCTTGTTGTCGAAGAAGAGAACGAGGAACAGCTTCTCGTCAGCCTTGGTCTGCATGTGCTCGCCTATCTTCAGCACGTCCAGGGGCGGGGCCGGGATGGTGACCCCGTTGTGGTGGCCGGGCACACGCGGCATCTTGGGGTCGATGATCTGTCGAGGGAGGGCACGTGCGGATCACGTCTGAGGGCCCATCTGCCACGGCCCCGGAACAGCTCCCTGACCCTGCACACACGCCCGCCCCGCCCCCGCCCCCCCCCCCCCCCCCCCCCCCCGCGCTCATGGGACACTCGTCCCGACAACAGTAGCGGCAAGGACCCCAGACTCGGGGCTCAGGGCCCCACAGCTCAGCACCCTGGCTCCCCAAAGGGCAGCCCCACGGACCCCCACAACGCAGAGCCCAGGGTCGTGGCCCCACAGCCCGCTGCCCCGAGGCTCACCAGGGCCGGATAGGAGGGGTAGCCACTGCACTTGGCCCACACGACTTTGAGAGGCTCGAGGACGGAGGCCGCGGCGCCGGCTGAAATCCACAAGCTGTTCTGACCGACCTCTGGGCAAAGAAAGGAAGGACGCGGGGCATCATCGGGGGGGCCGGGCGCCGGACACGTCTCAGGCCAGGCCTGCAGGAGTCCCAGCGAGACCTGCTCCCACCTGACCCCAAAGCCTAGCCCTGTCAGATGCGGAAATGTGAGGAACTGGCAGGCCTTAGTCCCCCACATGCGGCTCCAAATGGCCAGAGCCTAATGTCGGGGGCCTCCAGAGTCTCGTGACCAGGAAATGTTCTGAGTATCCCTCACACAAAACGATAACGCACAGGATAAAGCCGTCCCCGTTCTCCCCACGGCCCCCCTTGCAGTGAGCGGCAGCCATCCCGACGCACGGGGAGCTCACAGACCCCTGGGACAGAGGCCAGCTCGACCCCACCCAGCAGAGCGGGCGCCCATGTCACGGCCCACGGAGGACGGGGCGGGGACTCACCTGCAGCGATCCTGGCCGCCTTGGCATAGTTCCCGTTCTCGATGCAGGAGATCAGCTCGCTGCGGTCCTCCAGCGTGTGCCTACGTACCAGGGCAGGCTTGCCCCGGCCACACCTGGGCGCGCTAAAGCTTCAGGAGGAAAAGCAAAGCCACGTCAGGATGCGTTCCTTCCCCTCCGCTCCGTCCGCAGCCGGAGCCGGGCCCCAGAAGCCACACAGGGCAGATCGCTCCCAACAACCCGGAGCACGCGGGGCCCCCACAGGGCAGATGGGCGGGGCTGTGCCTGCCAGCCTTCCCATCAGCGCACAACTTTGGGAGGAAAAGATAAAGAACAAGTGCAACCATATTCAGAAACTGCCCGTGTTCCACCCAGTTAGTTTCCCATCTCTGGTTAAGCTCCTCGAGGCAGGTGAGAACACAGGACGCACGCACGAGCCCCGGGGGCGGGAGGGGGGGGGCAGGGCAGCGCAGGCGGGCGCAGGTCAGCAAGCAGGCGGGGCAGTGCCCACCTTGAGTCGCAGAGCGGGCTGCTGCTGGATGAGATGCTGGACTCCGAGGCACAGCGTCGTCGGGGTGCGGCTCTCCTCCCCGGGGCACTACCCAGCTCCTGCTCACTCTGTGCACCCCCAAAGCCATTGGTGAGACCTGCAACACAGGCACAGGGGCACCTCATTCCCACGCACCGGGACCACGCTGCACAAGAGCGCTCCCGTCCCAGGCCGCACGGCATCCGGTCGCCCGCACCCCCGCCCCGCAGCGCGCACGACACAGAGACGCGGAGGTGCCCTCCGAGCCCAGAGCGCGGGTGTGAACACGGCGCTCTTCTCCACGGAGCAACAGGGTCTGCACAGGCCCCACAAAGGCAAAGCCGAGAGCACCCAGCTTGTCCTCCCCAGATCAAAGGACTCTGCCGTGGGACGAGCCCCCGCGTGGGGAACGAGCCCTGCCTGGGTGAGGCCCCTCGCCGCCACCAAGAACAGCTTCACACACGGGCGCTTCGGTGGGAACGGCAAGTCCCGGGAAACACATGCACTCGAGAACAGGCCGGACGCGTGAAAGCAGGCGACGCGCCCTTTAGCCCCGCGCCCCGCAGGACACTGGGGAGGCGACCACCCCCCGGTTTGCCAACGGTCTGTGTAGCCGAACAAAACCCGGTTCATCCAGAACCACGGCAACTCCCAAGCCACGCCGCTGCCTCCCGGAGCGCCCGACGCCCACCAGGGCAAGCGGGCCGCTCCCTCGGGGCCCAACGGCTGCGGCTTCGTGCACGTTTCTCTCTTCCCACAAACATCTCGCTCCCACGCTTAAAAAAATGCTAAATCTGGTTCTTTAGACGTTTTCTGCAAGAGGTGGCCAGGCTACGGGTTTCCTCATCGACTTTACGTGCCACTTTCTCAGCAGCCACGACACGCGTCCAACAAGCGCGGCCGAGAAACAGCTGCGGGCAGGAGGCGAGCGCCACCGCTCACAGACAGCCCGAAGCCACTCGTTCTCCTGAAGTAAGTCCTTCAGACGTCTTGCTCCATTCCTGTGCGACTCAGCACCACCGGTGCCGAGAGAAGCGAGCTGTCCTCTGTGCTCACGTCTGCACCGCGGCGGGCACGGCAGCTTGTGGGGGCCATACTCGCCGACGGTGTTCAACCGTCGTGGCCCATAAAGCGCAGCTGCTGAGCGGAAGCCAGAAGGCCAGCGGGTCGGGGACACGGAAAAGAGTGAAGCAATGCCCAGGGTTCCCCAGGAGCTGCAGAAGGCAGCAGAGACCCCAAATCAGAGACGGCCCACCCCGCCCAGGCGTAGGGACGGAAAGACAGGGCCACAGTCCCGCAGGCACGCGTCCAGCACCCGGCAGCAGTGAGGCCAGGAAGCCACCGCCTGTACCCTCGGAAGAAGCCCCATCACCCGACTGGCCCTATGGCAACTGTCTGAGCAACAAGGACACGCAGCCACAAAGCAGCTCTGCACGGGATCACCTTGGAGCTGGGGCCTGGTGACTCTGGATGGCCTCACCGGGCACTTGCCACCTTGATCCCAGGTCCCTTCCACCTGCACCTTTCCCTACAGAGCCGGAGCGGGCACGACCAGGACAGACATGTGGGAAGAGCTCAGCCCAGGCCCGCTGCCTGTCCC
Source organism: Taxidea taxus jeffersonii (assembly GCA_003697995.1). Lineage (NCBI taxonomy): Eukaryota > Metazoa > Chordata > Mammalia > Carnivora > Mustelidae > Taxidea > Taxidea taxus. The sequence continues at coordinate 11,535 of RCUC01118663.1, forward strand.
CAAGAGGCACTCATCACTCAGAACAGCAAGAGAAGACGCCCGTTCCAGACCGCCCTGGCCAAGGTCAGACCGAGGCCCAGCGTCTGCAGAGAGGCATCCAGGGAAGAAGACGTGGCACTCGTGTTCCCAAAACACGGCGCCAGGCTTCACTTGCGATAAGGAAGGTGGCACCGAGGGCGCCCGCACCTGGTGTCGGCAGGAACCACCCAAAGCCGTGCTCCCCATGAGACGCGAGGGGGAAGAGTGAAAACGTGGGGCTCCCACGATCTCCCAGGTCACTGAGAGGACACCGACGCCCACGGTGACCAGCTATAGACATCCTAGCGTGTCCGCTACCCAGGAAACACCACTTCACAGCTGCTACCGGCAGGCATCACAGACGCGCCCAGCAAGAGGAGGCTGCTGGGGCCGGAGCCCAGCGCCCCCGTGCCGCCCAGCCCTCCCGACATCCTCAAGGTGGCCAGAGGCCGGGGCAGCAGCTTCTCTGCCCCCTCCCAGCCCACAGGTCCCCTGCGCAGACACACGCTTCCTCCCAGCCAGCTGTGGCTGAGGGAGCCCCCGGCCCCACCCTGCACAGCCCGCAAGGACAGGGCAGGTTTGAGGGTCTGCGCAGAGATGGGCCCACGGCCATTCGCCAAGGGCAGGCATTCACGCGGCACCTGAGGCCCTAGCCGAAACCACGTCCACACCAACTCTTAACAAACCACTTCAGGAAAACATACGTTTTCAACACTGAACGTCAAGTCAGTGTGCTGCAAAACACAGAAGACGAGGCCACGTGGGAAAGGCTGGCGGCCTCCAGCACCGGAGCCGCGCCCCCAGAGCACACGGGACCCTGTGTCCAGGCCCTGTCCCGCCACACAAGGACCGTCCTCTCGGCCCCCACGGGCACAATACCCCGAACCAAGACACACTCTGGCCCAGCAGCTCCCCACCCCATTGAGGCCTTCCTGGGGCACAACAGGGCCACGTGGGGAGGGGCGTCCCAAGGGGCCTCCTGAGACAGCCGATCAACAGCGCCAGAAGCTAAGCCCTTGCGAAAGCTTCGGACAGCTGCGAGCCCTGCGGGGAACAGCTCCAGGCCGCCAGGCGGCGAGAAGCCCCTGGCACACCCCCGTGGGGACGAGGCCCACACCTGCCGCACCCTCACTGCTCCTCAGGGAACCTTCTGCTGCTGCCAGGCAGGAGGCAGAGAAGCAGGGCGGGCCATGCCCCCCGTGCACCACACCCCGTGGCATAGACACCGGGGCTCTGCCTGCCAGCCCAGGAACGGCCCGGCCCCCCCGGACGGTACGGCCCAGGGTGCACTGCCGGGCCAGCTTCAGAGGCCAGGACACAGCGACGGTGCTCGGCCTCCCGAAGTGCTGGGGCCACGCGCTCCTTCATTCATACGTCTTTATTTGTACCGCTGGCAACAGAACTGCATTTTCCGTGTGCGTTTTTCAACCTTTTCATAAAAACAGCAAACGAGATCCCAACCACCCTGCTTTTGCCTAGACCGCCTCCTGGAAGCGGCAGCGGCGCCAAGGAAGGCCCCACGGGCAGGCCCCCCGCACGCAGCAGGCGTTCGGCGTGGGGGGCAGAGACAGAGCTGCCCGGCTCACTCAGGACTCCCCGGGGGCCGGCCGGCGGCAGGGAGACACATAAGGGGAGAAGGGAGACCAGGCAGAAACCCAGAAAAGAAAGACACTGACAAGCGAGGGGAGGCATCAGTGTTCACACATCTTCCGGCTGGGCCGGGCGCGGGGTGCCCCCGGTCCCTCCAGGCCAGTTCCGTGCCTGCTGAAGGCGGGATCAGAATCTCGGTCCACGTTAAGTCATCCGTGGGTGCCGCAGGCTGTCTGTGCCACCCGGCTCTAAAGCTGCCCTCGGCATCGTTCACACCTACCCACGGGGTCGGGGCGGGCTGAGGCGGCGTCCCTGCCGGCGGCGGCCGGCTCGAGGAGGGGCACCGGGCGGCTCTCCGGCACCTGCGCCGTTGCTCCCGGGGGCGTCTGGCTCTGACTTACAGAAGGGGGTGGGCAGGGTGGGGCCCGTGTCCTCCACGTGCTGGTGTGTGTGTTTTTGTTTGGAAGATGGCTGACAGATGCTCCCAGCGTCCTCCACAAAATTATGTGAAACACAAGGGTGCAGTGACCGCGCAGCAGAGCTCCGGTCCACGTGGTGAGAGAGGACAGTTAGGGTCCAAAGAGTGAGCTACCCAGCACGCTAGTGGTTAAACTGAGAACCTGGAAAACAGCGAAAAAGCCATTTAGTCTGACTGGGGGCGCCGCGAGACCAGCCTCCACCCTGAGCAGCCTGAGGATGAACACGACTCCCTCTCTGTCTCTCTCTGTGTCTCTCTGTGTCTGTCTCTGTCTGTCTGTCTCTGTGTCTCTCTATATCTGTCTCTGTGTCTCTATTTGTGTCTCTGTCTCCGTCTGCCTCGTCTCTCTGTTTCTGTTCCCTTGTCTGTGTCTCTCTCTGTCTCCGTCTCTGTCTCTCTCTGGCCGGTGTCTGCCTCCATCTCTCTCTCTCTGTCTCTGTATCGGTCTCTGCTCTGTGTGTCTCAGTCTCTGTCTGTCTCTGTGTATCTCCGTATCTGTCTCTGTGTCTCTGTCTCTCTCTGTCTCTCGAGTCGGCCGGCGTCTGCCTCCATCTGTCTCTGTCTCTGCATCGCTCTCTGCTCTGTCTCTGTGTCTCTCACACGCACACACGCCACGGCGCGTGACGTGCACACGGCAGGCGTCTCGAGGGCAGAGACCAGGAGCGCGGAAGTTCCGGGCCAGCCGTCCGTTCTGGGAAACAGATGAGCATCGCGGAAGGAGGAAGCGAGAAGACAGAGCGTGGGCTCCAGGCGGCGCGGCACCGGCAAGAGCGGGGTCAGGGTCTCTAACCCGGGCCGCCCCCCGGCGCTTCCCACGGCTCGAGAGCCGGGAGGGCCCCCAGAGGCCGAGCGTCTCCACACGAGAGGGTCTGTTTTCCCTCTGACTTGGGAATCCTGCCGTGGGACGCCGGCAAACCCCCTACAAGGCAGAGCACACGGATGAATCTCTGGAAAAAGCGGAAGGTTCAGAACAGTTCAAGTCCTCGGGCAGCGGAGACCGCCCCTCGGAGCGCGCGATCCAGGGCGTGCAGAGAGCGCCAGAGGCGGAGGTGAGGTAGAGCCAGAAACGGGCGCCGGGACGGGCAGCGGGAGGCGGCGCGGGCCTGGGCCCGAGCGCCGCGCAGGTCCCAGTGCTACTGAGACTCCCGGGCCGCGCAGGACGGCGTCGGGACTCAGCACGCAGCCAGTCTACCACCGCTCTGGAACAAGAAAGCAAACACCCCGCGTCAGTCAGGTCACGGGGGCAGGCGTCCGTCCGGTCGCACGCCGCGGCCCGCTCACAGACGCTCCGGCTCGGCTCCCGTCGGCACCAGACGCCTGCAAGACCCCCGCTCGGCCGCACACGGGGCAGGAGGGGGCCAGCACCTCCTACAAGGGCGAGGGCGCCCGAGGCCCCTGGAAGCACGGCCGCCGGCAGCCAGGGGAGCCTCACCATTTGCGGGGGTGGGGGTGGGCCGAATCGGCGCCGGCAGGACCCGCCTGGCCGGGTGAGGGCCACCGTCGGGCCCCACCGACCCCTCCTCTGACACCAGCTTCGTGGCACACCAGGGCCACGGTTGGAGGCTCTGGCCCGGGGCCTGGAGCCCTGAACAACGTCCCAGCGGCTGTGCCCAGGTGCCCGTGGCACGACGCGCGCTGGCTCCCGTCCTCGCGCGCCAACTGGACCTCGGCGCTCGCATACACGGCGCGGGAGGAGTGTTCCCCTGGCCCGGCCCGTGACTCCCCCGCGCAGCTCACGCAGGACAGAGAAGCCTCCAACCCACCCAACACAAGCAGCGGCACAGAGCGCTTCTGCCGCACTAAGTAAATGAAGCAAAGTTTCGCACACATTAGAACAAAACTCCTACAGAATCTTCCCGCCGCCAGGAGTCGCAAGTCAGCTGCGGGGCAGGGAGAGCTCCCCAGCCACCTCTGCCTGGCCACCCCCACGGAATGCGCCTCTGGGTGCTGACGCCACAGGCGGACCCTCGGCACCGACACTCCGGGGCCTCCGTCGGTGGCACGGATGCAGACGACGCGCGCAATCGGCCGCACTGCCCAGGCTGCAGGGGCTCGGGAAGGCCTGCTGGCCGTGCCCGCGGGGAGGGGGGCGGAGAAACTGAGGCAAGCAGGCCGCGGCAGCCCCACGTCGAGACATTCAGGGGACTCGAGGACAGAAGCCCAACACGCGTGGCCAACAGGCTCCAGTGTCACGTCAGCGGCTCCCAGAGGGGACGCCGCCTCACCGCCGCAGGCCGGAGCCACGCAGGCCCGCAGGGGACCGTCACATGCTCCCTGATCCACCGCGCCACCCACATCCTGGGACACGCCGCGTGCACCGCCGGACCCCGCCAGGCCGCCCCAGCCCCCGATCTCCGCGGCCAACAGCAGCTGGGGGCCCCGCCCGGCGGCTCCAGCGACAGCCCTGGAGGAGAGAGACCGCGGCGCCCCGGGGGCATTTACCTGTGTCCAGCCGCTTTCCCGGGGACCCCTCCTCCACCTCAGAGTCGCCGCAGGTGCTCCGCGACCTTTTTCTTGGCTGCAGAAGAGTCTCCAACCTCGGAAGGACTACAGACAAAAAGGTTTTGGTCCCTAGCTGAGGAGAAGTTGGCTGGGTTTCAGTGTTCTTGGCAGACTTTGGGGGGCTTACACTTTTCGATTTGCAGAAGAGAACAGAAGTGCGTCTGTTTACATCGCTTGCTGGCTCCGGCACCGCGGAGACCGCCGCTGGCGCATCGCCACTACCGGCGAGGGTGGGCTCTGGAGGGTGTCCGATTACCAGTGCGCTCTGAGTGCAAGTGCTATGTGATTCATTATCAAATGTGACTCTTTTGAATAGTTTACTCTGCTCTGGGTTGAGTTCTACTGGTTTGAGGGTTGGTGGTTCTGAATTAGTCTCCGAGTTTGAAGGAAGAGGTAATGCATCTGATGGTTCAAGTTTAGGGGGAGATTTATCTCCTGAAAAAATTATAAATAAAGTGATTTTGAAAACTGATAATTATAAGATCTATTATAAAACTTACTATAAATGTGAAGTCCACCAAAATACTAATTCAGTCAAGGAAACAACGCGTCACACATACTGTCTGCAGCGGTGAGGGGCCGCAGCGGCCCGGGCCCGTCGGGGACACTGTGTGCTTCCCTAACACCGAACACTGAAGCGGCCTGGCGCCCGGGCTCCAGGCGCGCAGGGTATCAAGTCACTCTCCGAAAACGACTGTCGAGGACTGCCTCCCCACACGCCAGTGCTGACACCGCTCGCGTCCGTGGCCATGACCGCAAGCAACCGTTCACTTACCTTGAGGAAGAGAAATATGTCCCAGAACTAGGGGGCTAACCGGGCGTTCCCGCACGGTCCTGACCTGGGCCACACGGTCAGCAAGCAGGTGAGCAAAAGCACGTAAAGCTGACTCTGACCGAGGTGTTCTAGGTTGGTGACAAGGCCCATCTGGTGAGTGGCGGGTGGCTTGAATGTCTCACGGGAGCAGGAAAACCTCCCCCTCGGTACTCCACCACCCCACAAGCCACGCTCGGAAACGTTACCACGGAGAGTCTTTTTCTCGAATCTGACTTTAAAGATAAAAACACCCTTTGGAAGAAGACGATCTTTGCCTCGTTTAAAAGGCTTCCTGAAACCATTAACATGAAAACCAGAAGTGTGAAGACCCGAGGGAACAGGTGCCTGAGAGGAGGTCCTCCAGGGACCACGCCCGCCGGCCTTGCGAGGGGGACAAGCCGCCGCTTTGGGGACACAAAACCAAGAGTAACAATGCACGTGGTCCGAAGCAGTCTGTATCCTCACTAGGCACAGCTCTCCTCCTACTCACCCTCCGAGCCACCCCAGCCTGCGTGGAAATACCTAAGAAGGAGCGTCTCAAATCCGGTCATTTTGAAAGCAGAAAGCTGCACAGCTCCTGCGTCCCTGCGTCCCACTTGCGTCCCAGAGCACACGTCCTGAGAATTCTGCCTCAGGAACATGAGACGGAGCCAGGCAAGGCTCAAGCCGCCAGAGCGGCAGGGGCTCTGCTCGCCCCGGACACAGCCCTGCTGGGCGACGGCCCTTGAAGGTGGACACAGCAGGTCACGGGGGACCCAAGCCCCGAGGCAGTGTGTCCGCGGCAGATGGGACCCAAGTCCTTCTGTGCCCACGGCCCTACCACGCCGTACCACTGCCTGAGGGGACCGTGTGGCACCCGTGGCGCGGACACACAGAACCACGAGCCACGCTGACCGACACGGGGCAGGGCTCTTCCTGCCTGGCCCTTCGGGTCCCTAACAGGTTTAGGCACACACAAGTCACAGACCACCCAGGGAGACCGAGCAAATGGAAACCGGAGGGCAGGGAGAGCGGCTGCTGCTGGGAAGCTTTTCCAAGAAGCCCGCGGCCGGGCAGGGACTCGCCACCGCAGCCCACGCCCACTCGCGCGAGGAACCGCCGCCGCCCCCTCCCTGAGCGTGCGCCTCAGCTCGCCGCCTGCCTCCTGTGCCCGCCCGGCCTCTCCGCGGGGCCCCACGCCAGGCTCCCCGCCTGACCACCGCGCCAGGAGTCCTGCCCCCATCGCTGCAGCCAGCGTGCGGGTGAGTGGCCTTGGCACTTAGCCAGGGGGCCTTGGCAACGCAGGCCGCGGCCGCCAGAGCCGGAGGGAGCCACCCCTCCTCACATGCCCTGCCCGTGCTTCCCCTCCGACTGCAGTCCCGCCTCAGCCCCGAGCCCGCCCGTCCGGCCTGGGCCGCCGGCCGCCGGGGCGCCCACACGCCTGGCCAGGTACACGAGGCCCCGGACCACCAAGGTCCACGCACACATTCTCCTGCACCTCACGCTCAGCCCACCCGGGCAGGGCCTTCTTCCGCCCTCCCACCCCTCGCCAGACGCGAAGGCGAGGGCGTCCTCGGAGGGCCCTCCCAAAGGCAGCCTGAGGCACAGGCACGACCACCCTGCCTGACCACCCCGGGCAGGTGCCCGGAAGCATCTCTGAGGCGTGAAGGGGCGGGAGGCGGGGGGCCAGCCGCCAGGGGCTACGCAGGCGACCTCGGTGCAGACCAGTGCCGGCACCGGCCGCCGCGCACGGGGGTTCCCGATGCCCTGGGCCTCGCTCTCCTCACCCATAAGCAGAGAAGAGAGCTCTGGTGCCTGGGACCCCGCGGCTGGACCCCGTGCCCGTCAGCCTGCACCCCTGCCGCCCGCTCGGGACCCTGAGCCCACACCCCACGGGAAGTTAAAGGTCCCTGGCTGCTAACAATCCTGTCGCTGAACTGCACAGGACACCTGCTCTATGACCTTCTGGAAGAAACCCCGTGACCCTGAGCTGTAAGTACAAACATCCACGTGCAAAACTCCTCTCCCTCACAAAAGCCACACGGTCCCCGGCTCAGGATCTGAAACCAGCGCCTCGGAAAACCCGAAGAGGCAGGCCGCTCCGCAGCTCAGGCCCTCGCCAACTCCCTGACCGAGCGCGTCCACGTCAAAGCCGCAGAGAACTCGGGCGGGCTCCGGCGGAGGCGTCAGCCTCCTGGGACCCCGACCGCACGCCGTCTGACCGCCACCCCTGCCTCGGGCTTCCTCCCCGCAGTCCTCAATGGAGAAACCACCACCTACACACACTGCAGCCCAGGGACACCTTTTACAGACACGGGACATGACAGGGCACGCTCCAGCGGGACGTGCAAAACCCCAGCCCCACTGGCTCTGAGGACTCTCGGCTGCACTGAACTAGAGCAGGCCTCCGGGAGCCTGAAGGCAAAGACAAAGGCTCGGTCCTGAAACACAAGGACAGACCTCCTCACAGCACGACCTAAATCCCAGGGGCCAGAAAGGCAAGGCCTGGCCAGCGACTCGGGTGACGGTGCCCTGCGCCCTGCCGGCCCACACCTGCCATTCTCCCAGAGCCACCTGTCTTCACGGCTCTGCACCCGATCAGCCAACTGGGCCAAACTCCAGGCAGAAGCAGGGGCTAAGCTCTGTGAGAGCGCAGGCAGGCCAGGACGCACGCACCAGACCCCACGGCCGTGACCGGCCACCCAGCCCCGCCCGTCGGCCCGGAGAACTACGGGAGCGCAGCAGACAGAGCGAAGGCAGGAGCCCTGGCCCTACCGTGGGCGGTGCGAGGAACAGGCCCCAGCGGAGCAACGCTCCCCAGGGCCTCCCTTCCAGGAGGGGCCTCAGTGGGGCCAACCCACCCGTCACCCCTATTCAGTTACGACAGAGACAGCACGCGGAGGGTACCGAGCACGTGGCAGTCCTGCATCCTCCTCTTGCACAAGATGCCCGGCCCCTGGCCCACGAGAAGGATCACGAGCTCCTCTCTACGCTAGCTCCGGGCTGTCTTCGCCAACCTTCCTGGGATGACAGCCCCCACCCCTGCCCCCGGCCATCTGGAGTCCCACTGCTGCCTCCTCCTCCCCTGCACCGTTCCCACCAGCTCTCTCCATGTGCACTCCAGGCCATCTCTTGTCCATCTCCCTGCTGTCTTCCTTCAAAATGACCCCAGTGCCTCAGAACAGCAAATGCGGGCTGCAGTGGAGGGCGCACGCCTGGCGGGAAACTGGGCTGTGCAGCAAGACGGCAGGGACGACTGGGAAGAGACCGCGTCCAGACAAAGCCTGCTCCCTGGCCCCCACCGGGGACGGTGAACAACCAACTCACAGGCTTTCCCCAAACTCACTCTTTTTGGAGCAAATAACATACAAAGAGTGGTTTTCCCACAAACAGAAAAAGATCAGCTCAGCCAGAGTGACCACTCAGGCAGGGAGAGGGAACTGGACGGGACAAAGGTGTGCATCCCACTCCAGGCCTACGCGCTGGAACCACCCTGGACCCCAAGGACTGTGCGGGTGCGCACACGGCGCAGCCAGCAACAAAGCCTGTCAGAGCAGGCCACCCGTAGTGCAGAACCGTCAAAGGGCACCTGGGAGGGGGGCTCAGCCGGCTGAGGGTCTACCCGACGACCCTTGATTTCAGCTCAGCTCAGGATCTCAAGGTCATGAAATGGAGCCCCATGTCAGGCTCCATGCTGGGCGTGGAGCTTGCTTGAGAGTCCCTCCCTCCCTCTCTCAAAAACACAAACAGCAGAGCCGGCCTCCCTGCCCCGCTGCAGCCTCTCCTGCCGCCTTCATCCTATCACCCAAAAGGGAGGTTCTAGAGCTCGCGTCTCGCACCGCAGGGGAGCCTAGTCAGCCGCACGGTGAACTGAGAGCCGGCGGGGGCAGGACGGAGGAAAGCCACACGAGCTGCTCAGAGCTATGTGCACAAGGGCTCACGTCCAAGTACAGAAAGGGGTTCGAGGGCCACGGCTCCCGTCTCCAGCAGCTGCCTCATGCAGCCGCAGCGGCAGGAGCAGTGACACGGGGGACACGCTGTGCAACGCCCACGGCAGCGGTTACTGTTCCTGCCGTTCCAGAGTGGACGTGCCGAGAGCAAACCCAGACCATGAGGCAGACTGCCAGCGGCGTGTGCTTCTTCCCTTCGCCGACTAAACGTGTGCGCTCATCAAACTGAGCGTGGACCAGCGGGCAGTGTCCTCCACCAGGTTCTGTAAGCGCCAAAAACTGGGCCACGGCACTCCCGACAGCCCGCGTCCCGAGCTCAAGGCCCGCCCCTGTGGCCGCCTGAGCCCTGTTAGTACTGGGCTTCCCTGGGGTTCCCCGCGGCGGGGGCTCCTCTCCTCACTGACTTCCTCCGCGCAGGAACGTGCCTGGTGCCCAGCTCTCCTCCCAGACGTGCGCCCCAAGAAAGGTCACCAGCCCTCGTGGCTGTGCACGTGACGTGTCGGGAGGCCCAGGAGGCAGCGCCGGGTCAGATCCCTGCTGCCTGGTGACAGCCTGTGCGTCACCTGCCACCCTTCAGTATCAGAGAGGAGCGTTCAGGTGACGGTGGCATCACAGCCCTTTCCGGAGTCGATGTGCCCGACAAAGCAGCATCCCTCTCGCCACGTAAGCCACGTCGACTCTACCACCACTCTGCGCGGCGTACACGGCCTAAGTCGCTCTTTTTAAACAGCGTTGCAAGCACAAGTCAAGAAAGAAAGCCCTATTCTGTGCCTCCAGCTTCGTGGCCGTGTAAGTGCAGCAGGCGGCGGGGCCGGCACCCGCTGGGACCAGAAGTGAGAGCCCGGCGGGGCTCCGGGGACTCAGTGAAGACCGACGCTCAGCACGTGCTTACCTTCCTCCCCCGTCTCCTGCCCCAGCTGAGCACCTTCCTCTTCAAAGCTTCCAATACCTGATTCCGCAGGCGGGGGCTGGCTGTGCTGCTGGCTCAGCTTGTTTCGAAGGACGGCGATCTCCTTCTTCAGGAGCTTGGCGCGCTTGCTCCGCGACCCGCTGGACTTCATGGCACACGTGAGGTCTAGCTTGTCCAGGAGCTCCCGCAGCTGCTCCTCCAGGACCATATGGGCCCTGTTGGCCGGGTTCAGCAACCTGTCCACTGGAGTGAGAGGACACCCTGTCAGTGACCCAGCACGCCGCCCGAGACCCCCTCACCGGCCCGGGCCCCGCCCGCGGGAGCCCCAAGCCCCCACCAAGCTCAGTCCACACCCATGAGGGGCGGCCGCGCCAGGAGACACGCTTTCACCCAGTGGGCGTCAGGACGCGCCTGCACGGAAGTTTCCACACGGCCGGCAGGCGGGCCAGGCGCACAGGGACACAGTGCGTTGAAGCAGGCCAGCGTCCCTCCTGGGGTGCACCTGTACCAGTGGCCGGGCCGGAAGAAGGTGCAACCGCACCACATGCACGGGGCCACCCATGCGGACCGGGATCCGAGCCAGCTGGGCTCACATCTGGGCCGGTCTCCTGACCCAGCCCTCTGGGGGGCTGTACTCAAACTGGGCCACACGATGTACAGTTCATTGTCCATTTCAGGCGTATTTACTATGAAAGTCCCTGACTTTAACTTGAGCAAAACGACAAAATTCATAAAACACAAATTAGCTAAGATTAGCAAAACGGAGCTAGGAAAGAAACAGATCTTTCAAACTAAGACCGAACCCGGAGTGAGAACGGGGAGGGAAGGCGGGAAGAGACAAAAGCCACAGCGCGACCGCCAGGAGCAAGTGGCACCTTCCTCCAGAAACAAGCACTTACTAAAAGCATCTGCGCTTTTCTCAAAGAAACGAGGCATCGGAATTGCAGATTAAACAAAAACGTCTAACACCGAATGGCCTGGCGTGCATCCACACTGACTCTAACACAACTCCATAAATAACAGCCTCAAAAACGTTCACGTAAACAAAAATCGTGTCATTTGAAGCCCCCTCAAAAAAGGGCCGTGTCAGATCTTTACCCCTCAAGCAGACGAGGGACAGCTCTGTGCGCACGACCCTCTGAGACGCAGCCCGTGGGCCTCAGCACAGCATGAAGGCAGCCGGTGCCCCCACGGACTAAACGGGGGTGGAGGGCCCAAGGCCCGGGACTTGGGCTCCCCTAGCTCCGCCATCTCCCCGCACAAATACAGAAAAAAAAAAATGAACAGTTCTCATCCTTGAGTTTCTCCCTAGTGAAACCATGGGTATGGGACCTGACTGAGGAAATCCCACCAGGACCCATATGCCCAAGTCCTCAAAGCCCGGAAAACCCTCCCTGTCCCAGGGAGGTCGCACGGTGGCCGGAGTGTCATGGCCGGGGCAAGGCCCAGGGAAGGCAGCCCCTACCTGTCTCCAAGGACAGGAACACGCGAATAGACCACTGCACCCCGTCTTAAGAGGCACACAGCGTCACTCAGACGGCTGCGAAGCCAGAGTCCAGGGGCCTGGGCACACACCTGCCCCTGAGGCCTTCCCCAAGCCACAAGACGTCCTCAGGAGGGGACGGAGACCCACCCGGGGCGCAGCCCCCAACTAAACTGCCCCCTGGTCTGTACATTCAGACCTAGGCCATCCCCTGCGGGGCCACTAGCCTCGCATTTCTCCCTGCTGGGCCCTGGAACAAGCCTGGTCTGGACAGAAACGTGCCACGGGTATAAAATCCACACTGCGTGGCAAAAAATTTAAAAAACAACAGAAAACACGCGCGTTAACTTTTACAGTGATTGTGCGTTAAGGGCACCATGCGTCAGGAGTGTGGCGTTAGGAGACTGTTCGCAGCGAATTCCTCCCCTCTCTCGTGAGTACGGAAAACGTACGGTCACACGGCGGCTCGCGCTCTAGTCCCCTGGGCCGTGCGGGCGCGGTCTGCGGGCAAGCGCGCGCTCCCACCGGGGCCTGGGCTCGGGGCTGGTGCTTACCGTCGTCCCAGGAGAAAGGCCGCCGGGGGGCCGCGGCAGGCCGCTCAGGCAGGTGCATCCCCGAGGCCTCCTCGAAGCCGATGCTGTCCGCCTGGCGCCTGGCCTGCCGCAGAACGACACCGCCCTGATCGCGCAGCCTCACGGCGGCTCTATAAAACACCGTGTCCTTGGCGTTGTACTTCATGCAGTTATCTACAATGAGATTAAAATCCTCCTCAAACTCAGTGAGGTGTCTATACCCTTGAGCTTCTAACCGTTTCCTCATTGTGGCAAAGTCCATGGGATGTTTAATGTGATCCAAATAATCTGGTACCTAATTTCAGGGAGGAAAAATAAGCATTTACCAACAAAGAAGAACTCTTACTCGTCCTACATAACCCCGCACGCCCGCCACGTTACGTCCGAGACACGCACACCACGCGCGGCACCGGCGCCCCTCACACACCCGACCGTGCAGCACACACTCCCCCACGGCCTGCGGGGCCCCTCGCCTCAAGCTCCTTAAACTGAACACAGCGACCGGTGCACTCGTCTGGCCGGAGCCGCCGTCCTCGACGGCTTCCCTCTGAAGAGGACTCTGGCCTCTCGAGCCCGAGACTTTACGCTGAAGCCAGCACTTCCCTAACTTCGAAGGGCTCGTGTTCCATAACCACCAAACACGCGGAGCCCCGCAGGCGCACCCCACGCCCCGGCGGACGTTCCCCGCGAGCAGCAGGGCGCCCGCCCCGCGCCAGGCGTGCGGACACCCACCTCCTTCAGGCTCACCGGCTGGGCGAATATGCGAGCCGGGTCCTTCTCCTGCAGCTGGTCGAGCACGGAGCGCAGCAGCACCGTGAGCGGAGTCAGCCGCAGCTCCAGGGCCATCTGCTCCACCTTCACCTGCGGGACACGGCACCGGGCTGTCCTGCGCGCCCGCCCCCGCCGCCCCCGGCCGCCGCGCAGCACACTCCACCCCGGCGGCCACCCCCCTGCCCGGCGCCTCCATCGAGGCAGGGCACACAGGGCGCCCCCCGGACACCCGCCGCGGGCTGGCCGCGCTCCTGGCCCCGGGAGGAGAGGGGGTGCGCCCAGCCTCACCTGCTCCCGCTTGAGCTTCTCCCGCTTGCGCAGCAGCTCAATGAGCAGACGCGCGCGCTCCAGGTCGTGCCGCAGCCGCTGCCAGTACTTCAGCTTCTCTTTGGCAGCTTGAATCTCCTCGTCGTTCTCTCTCTGACAAAAAGAATGCAGCCTCAGAGCCGGGGCCGCCGACGGGGCCCAGAGCAGACGCCGCAGGCACAGACTCACCCCGCAGGGGCCTGCGGGCTCGCGACGAGGCCGGCCTGCTCCGGACCCAAGAGCCGAGAGGACGAGCTCAGCAACGGGCATCCGGACCCTGGCCGGGGACCAGCTCAGGGGAGTGAGCAGCTGTCGCAAGCCGTGGCTGCCCCTGGCCCCCGAGCCCGGGAATGGACGGCGCGGGGAGCCAGCCCCGGGGCACGCCCACACCCAGTGGCTCTGAAATCCGCACGCTAGGGGTCACCCTCCGAGCGCTTCCTCCTTCCGTGGCAAGACACTCGTGCCACTAACCTCAACACAGCCCTCGACTGACCCATTTCCACTCTAGCATTTTCCAAAATAAACGCGCATCCGGAGAGTGAGACGGCAGGCGGCAGAGAGCGGACAGATGGCGGCCCCCTCCCGACGCATTTCGGATCGGGACACAGGAAGAGCCGCTCTGACCGTGACAGAGACACCAAGGAGCAGCAGGACCACATCACACGCCCCACGGCAGCCGAGGACACCCCACACGATGGCCAGAGAGCCCTTCCCCGCACGGGGCAGTACGAGAGCTCCAGGAAATCACGACCCGAGGCCTCCGTGCTCCCATCCACCCGTCCCCTGCCGCCGTGCCCCGCCCCAAGCCCAGGCTGGCCGTTCTCCCGGCCCCCGCACCCCCCCACTGCCCTCACCTGCGGCCCCATCCCTCCTTCTCCGGTCCCTCAAGGTCTGACCAGGCCCACGAGTCACCGTGTGCTCCTGATGCCTGTCCTCGGCTCCAGAGCCCACGTGCTGGCATGGCCTATGGACGGCCCCACCAAGGCCACAGCCAGGAGCTGAAGACGCCCTCGGCCCAACCACAGCTCCTGGGCAGACCCAGTGCAGACAGCGGAGGAAGGAGCAGTCAGGGAGCCCCTGGCCCTGAACCCCAGCTCCGCTGCGATGCTTCCATCTGTCCCCGTGCAGTCTTCCTGATCAAGAGCAGCCCAGGATGCCGACTGCGAGGGCGTGCACCTGACCCCGGACCAAGAACGTCCCCACGTCTTGGTGGCTTTACCTCGCTGTTCTGCAGACACACACCTACAGCCCCGGCCAGGCCGCTCTGCCTGGTTCCGGGACACACTCCACGCGCGCCAGACCCCCTCAGGCTTCCAGCCCAGGGCATCCAGACAGAGCTGACCCAGCGCACCCACCAGGCAGGGCCCCGCCCCCAGGCGCCCCTCACTTGCAGTCTCAAGGCTGAGCACCTGGCATGTGACAAATGCTGAGATCCGACCCTGTGTCCTCACTTCAGGGTCCGCGGGCGGAGAGTCACCGGGGAGGCTGCCAAGACCCTCCCTGCTATCAAAGGGACGGGAAGGCTGGGCCAGGGCCTCGCCTCTCCAGGCACTCTCCGGCCTGTCACAGAGCTTGTCTTTTTTTTTTTTTTTTTTTAAAGATTTTATTTATTTATTAGTTAGAGAGAGCACAGGAGCGAGCACAGGCAGACAGAGAGGCAGGCAGAGGCAGAGGGAGAAGCACGCTCCCTGCCAAGCAAGGAGCCCGATGTGGGACTCGATCCCAGGACGCCGGGATCATGACCTGAGCCGAAGGCAGCCGCTTAACCCACTGAGCCACCCAGGCGTCCCCCAGAGCTTGTCTTAATGTTACTTAAAAGTCTCAGGCATCTGGGCACCTGGCTGGCTCAGTCGGTGGAGCGGGCGACTCCTGATCTGAGGGTCGTGAGTTCAAGACCCACAGTGGGGTGGAGCCTACTTCAAAAAAGAAATCATCCAAGTCTCATGCCATCGAGCAGGAGTTAACAGTAACATCAGCCGCATATATGCAGCCAATAAATACATTAAAAAGTAGATTTAGAAAGCCAAATTCCCCAAAGGCATCTGAAAACCCCTTTGCCCACTGATCTGAATAAATTCTCCAAGAACATCAACCAAAAGGACACTGAGCCTGGCGACCCCACAAAGCAGAACGTGCGGTGCCCCCACCGCGCTGGCCATGGCGCTCACGGTCCCGGCTGGAAGACGCCAGCGTGGCCGCTCTCCCTGCACACGACGCCTGCAGGACAGGACCCGACCCTGACGCGCACGGCATCAGCAGCCTCATTGACCCAAAACGGCCTCAGTTTCCTAATTCTGTTCAGTGAGCCGTTTCCTCCATAAAAACCTGCCCGGGAGGACTCCATGAAGTGGAAGAAAAGCAAAGCGGCTTCTGGTACCGAAAAGCCATCAGGAAAGAGAACTTTAGAAGACCGTGTTCACCATCCCCGCCTCACAAACAGGAAGACGCTGGACGGGCCGGGCCACCCCAAGGAGGTGAGGACCGCAGCACACCCACGCGAGCCCCAGGACACCACCAAGGACCGAAGGCCCCAAGAGGCCACGCTCCCCACCCCTAGAGCAGGACACACGGAGGGGCCCAGCCGCAGGGCTGAGCCTCACACCCACAGCAGCAGGCTGGACAGCCACAAGCTCACTCCCAGCGCAGGAGGTGTCCGTGTTGTCCTAAAGCCACCAGAGAGGACATGGAAATGCGGCAGAGGGACGCACTGCAGCAAGCTGGAGAACGGGCCAGTTCCAGGCCTTGTGGAACCCGACCAGAGCTCTGCCCTCCACCTCCCCCAGCACTCACCCGCCGACCCTCACCCCAGCCAGGGTCTGAGGATGGTGGGGGACGGGCTCTGGAGATGGTGCCATGAAGGCCCCAGGAAGGTGCCCAGAGGAACCCCATGCTCCAGGCCAGACCAGAAAAGCTGAGCCACCTCCTGAGACCACTGTGCACAGGAGCATCCAGCAGGGCCAGCCCCCGAGGCGCCTCATCTGCCTGGACATGGCGGGGGGCGGGGGGGCTCACTCTCAAACTGGCTGGTCCCATCCGTCTGTCGTCTCCCCACCGAAAGGTCAGCCATGGGAGAGAAGGGCTGCCCATGACCTCTTCCACAGCCTGGCCCAGAGTGGGCGCCCAGAAGTACAAACAAGTCACAGACGTCCCAGTTCTCAAAAGCACATAAACATCACACCGAGCCCTAAATGTTCCATGTGGAACATTCCTGTTTTGGATCCTGGGAAACCCTCACCCCTACAGAGTGAGGCAGGAAAGGACAGTCTGGGTGCGGTCCTTCTGTGGAGCAACTCTGGGGGGTCTCTACAGGCCACATAGGGGGCTCCAACAGCCACGTCACTGGCTTGCCCCGCAGGAACCGACCCCGGTGCACGCCAGGACACCCTCATCCAAGCCGTGCAGACACTCGAGAGTCTTCTACCGAGGACACAAGCGCTCCCACAGCTCGTGTTCCAGTCCCTGCACGTGTTATCCATGTGGCCACTCCCACTGGCCCACACGTCCCATGGGCACAAAGCCCCGACGGGGGACACCAACACCATTCCCACCCATTCTCCAAAGGGGAGGAGGGGCGAACAGGCAGCTCATTACTGAAGCAGACCTCGCTAGCAGACCTCCAGGGTAATGGGGCTTAGCGTGGATTCGGAGGCTCCAGGCCCAAGTGTGTGCAGGACGTGCCCGGCCCCCAGCGTGGGCGGCACGCACACCAGTCACAGCCCTAGTGCATCGCGGGAGGTCCAAGTAGCCAGGCCTCATGTGTGCCCGCGTCCAGGGTCGCCAAGACCTCAGACTGAGTGGGCACCTTCAGTACACGGGAGTACTCAGCCCAGCAGCCCCCGGCCCAGCGACCTTGGACACCATGGGATGGGACTCAGATGGCGCTGAGGGCACCAAGCACTTGGCCCGGGCCTCCCGGGGGAGGGTAAGCTCAATCACTGCACCATCAGAGGAGTATCGGCTCCAAGAAGCACGCCCTTCCTTCCCCAGACATGGAAAAGGGTCAAGGGCATCTCCACAGAGGACCAGAATCTTCAGTTTCTCTGTGGCTTTCAAAAGGTATAGCCGGGGGGCCTGGGGGGCTCAGTCGGTTAAGCGGCTCCTTCGGGCTCAGGTCATGATCCCGGGGTCCCTGCTCAGTGGAGAGCCCACTTCCCCCTCCCCCTCTCCCTGCCGCTCCACCCCTACTTGGTCTCCGAGCTCAGCAGGGAGTCAGCTCGGGGGTTCTCTCTCCTTCTCCCTCCGTCACCTTCTCCCCGCTCATGCTCCCTCTCAAATAAATAAGTAAAATCTCCAAAAAGAAAAAAAAAAAAAGTATAACAAAGATGCTAAAACCCACAAAAAAATGTGTTAGCTGAGCACTTAAATGTGTTAATATTTTGTACCTTTTTGTCACCACAGAATCAAAAAGGTCAGGATGAAGGATTCTCCAGGAAGGGCACCGTCACCCAGGCCAGGGGCGATGAGAGTCACACTTGACCTGAGTCACCAGCTGTGACCGAGGAGGAGGTAGAGCAGAGAGACAGGAACTACTTCTCCTGGTACAGGGGTCACGGGGTGTCCGTTCACTCACACTCGTCTAGGCTGCCCCTCTGTGGCACGGGGACGGTGGCGACACGAGGAACGGACTCGCGCCGGCCACAGCCAAGCCGTCCCCAGGGAGCTACAGCCCCAGCCTGACCACCATGGAAGGGGTCACTCTACCCACAGAGAACCCCACCAACCAGGAACCGGGGGGGGTTCCAGGAGCACAGCATGCAGCCGCATCGGACAGCGTCCCCTCCGACGCACTCGGCCACCTGGCGACTCAGGATCGAGAGAGCAGCGAAGCGTCTCGAATGACAGCAGCGGCGCGGCGGCCCGCCGTGAACCCTCGGAAGCCCGTTTCTGCTGCGCGCCCAGTGTGGTGAGGAAGCCGGGAGGGGACTCTGCTCTCTGCGGGGCCTCCGGGCCTCCTGGCCCGAGGCCAACCATGGTCACAGCTCCCCTACGACGCCGGCCACGCCCCCGGCACAGAGCACGCTCCTCGAGAATCTGCGGCAATGAGCGGAAGACCCATGTCCGTCTGCCACTTCCGTTCATGACCGGTCACCGAGCCAATCCCTCCAGAGCCACACCCTACGCTCGGCAGGCTGGACGCGGCCAGCTGCACTGAAGCCCACGAGCTGGTCTGCCTGCGCTTTCACTCGGCGAGTCCCGTTCCCTCTCCCTCCTGGGGCCCTCGTCTCCCTCCCTCCCCACCCGGGTCCCCGTGAAGCGGGCCTCCAGAGCAAGGCCCTGAAACCAGCCCCGCATGTCCCCAGCCCAGCACGCAGGCAGGCGGGCCCACGTCTCAGCTCCCGCTGCCCCCACCCGACCGCAGGCCCGCCCCGCGCGACCAGCGTGGTAACGGCTGCCCTGGCGTCCCCCGCGTGGGCACAAAGAGCCGGTGCGCGGACGGACGAGTCGCCCACACCTCCGGCAGCGGGGGCGGCCCAGGGCAGACCCGGTCTGCGGGCGCCTCCGCCCCGGGCCGACGGGCTTGCGCAGCCGAGCGCCGCTGCGGGGAGCAGGGGAGCCCCGAGGCCGGGAGAGGCCACGTACCTGCTGCGTGCTCCTCTGGGACTGCAGGCTGGACTGGAGTCGCCGCAGCAGCGGGGCGCCGTTCCTCGACAGCCTTTTGAGCAGCCAGTAGCTGTGGGCCCTCTCGACAAACTGCTTCTTCCGCTGGATCGCCACCTGATTCGCAATCCTGTTTAACCTAAAACACGGAGAACTCAGAGTTTAGCTCCCACGGAGCACAGGAGCGTGTTTCACCGTGGCAACGAGAAAGGACAGGGCCACTTTCACACACCGACGTCCACACTTTACCGTCCGCGCTCAGCCCGCACGCCCACCGAACAGCTGCCTCGGGCCGCCCGGTGCTGGACACGGCCCGACCCCCAGCCCCCCCGGCCCCCCGCCGCAGCCGCGTGGGCGGTCTAGCAGAGACGTCACACGCGGGGCAGGAGAATCCACCGAGCGAAGCTCCCCCTTCCTCCCACGCTACGCTGCGCCCGGTGGGCTGCGGAGTCCCCTCAAGGGGGAAGAGGGGACGGCTGGGGTGACGGCTGCGGACGGCGGGGCTGCTCCTCGCTAGCACACGGGCATCCTCGGATCGCAGGCCACAGCTTCCCTTCAGGGACCGCCCGGCGCACGGGGCTTGTGCAAACACTTGCCCAGAGGGGAAGCATCGTCTACAAAGCCCGGCGAGGCTGGCCGGGGAGGTTCCCCGCCCGTCACCGTCCTCCCTGCGGAAGCAAAGCGGACACTCACCGATGTGCCTCACAAAGACACTGGGAGGGAACAACAACTCAATCATCCGCTACGAACATCATGAAAATACAAACGAAATGAGATGTTCCTCACTATACCTCAAACATCAAAATGTCAGGACAAAACCAAGCAACTTGAAGACCAAATTGTGAAGAAAGCAAATCGTAAGTTTTACAAAACGATCAAGGATCCAAACGGCCAGAACAGCCCCGGCTCCACCACGTCCAGCTCCCGCTCATCTCAAGACTGTCCCAAAGGCCGCTGCCGGTCGGCCTGCTGGCTTCTGCAGGACACATCTCCACAGGGCCGCCCTGTCCTGGGGCCCACGACACCTGTGCTCCACGCGCAGACCCAGCGCGGCCTCTCTCGCCCCAAGGCACAACTCGAGTTCTGTCCCGAAAAGCACCCGGCACTGAGGAACTGAGGGCACAGCTCTGTGCCAGACACGGGGCGGGGGGGCTTTGCCAGGAAAGTCCTGTCAGACCCCAGAAGAAGACGCCAAGGGCTGATG
Source organism: Taxidea taxus jeffersonii (assembly GCA_003697995.1). Lineage (NCBI taxonomy): Eukaryota > Metazoa > Chordata > Mammalia > Carnivora > Mustelidae > Taxidea > Taxidea taxus. The sequence goes on from RCUC01118663.1 coordinate 31,710, forward strand.
CGAGCAGGCACAGGACCCGTGCTCAGGTCTGTCTGCGGCCTGCCCGTGAGCAGGGGGCCGCGGGTCTGGCCCCTTCAAGGCCCCCGGGTCCCACGGCCTCGGCAGGAGGCGGTGGGAGGACACCTGTCGCCCACCCACGAGCCTCTCCAACGCTGCTGCGGGCGCCAGCAGAAGGTGCTGGGGTCCCCCGGGATCCTGCCCGCAGCCCCACGCACTCTGCTGCTCGGCTGCGGGGGG